>CABHPP010087786.1:0-43236 GCA_902168425.1 Peromyscus attwateri | reverse complement strand
GCTGTATCCTTGAACACACAGAGATCCACCTAGCTCTGCTTACCAAGTGCTGGGATTAAAGGCGTGCACCACCACCGCCCTGGCTTTCGCTATGGCTTGCTAATAGCTCTGACCCCTAAGCAACTTTATTTATTAACATACAAATAAAATCACATTTCAGTACAAATAGAATACCACTATAAAACATCAAAATGCTGGCCTCATCAAACCATTAACAGTCATAATTTTCAAAATTTTAATAATGTGTATGAATATAGTCTATTTTTAACTCATATCTGAAAGGTTTCACATAACAGTTTCTGTTCATGTAAGCTATCATTTACAACATACACTATCTCAGCTGCATAAAAAAATCAATGTATATTTCTTCCACATTGATATTTGCCTTTTCCTATGGACTATGGTAATTCCAGTATGTCCTACCAAATGCCTTCTATGTCATGTGGGCACTCCTAGTGTTTTCTTTTGCAATCATCTAAAACTTGGAGCAAAAATTTAAGCATAGGATAAAAGGGTTTTCCAAAGCATCTGCATTTCTAGTTTGAAGTTCTATTGCCTTGAATTATTTAATCTACATTTTCAATGTACAGAACATTCTTCAACATACCCCAAACACAACAATAAAATCAGAGGTAAGAATGATAAATGAGAGCTTGCTCATCTTTAGATTATTAAAAATTAAAATTTCATCAGTCATTCCAATAATGTCTTTTAGGCAAAAAAAGATCCACCTCAGAATCTCATCTTGCATTTACTCATCATGTCTGCTTAGTTTCCTAGAAGTTGGAGCAGAATCTTAGTCTTCATGACTTTCACAACCTTGCCATTGTTAAGCTTTACATCAGGTTCTTTGTAGAGCAACCTTCATTTTTGGTTGATGAGATTTTTTTTATGATTAAATTAAAATTATTTATCTTTCCAAAAATATTACAGAAGAAGCAGTGTGTTTTTCTCTGTATCTCATCAGGGAGCACATGGTATTAATTTGTCTGATTACCAATGATAATTGACTTTGATGACAAGAGATATTGTCTACCAGACTCTTCACTGCAAAGTTAGACTACCCTTCTTTGTTGCTTATCAATGTTATAGAGAGTTTATTTGATATTAAGTAAATATCTCATTGCTCATCAACCTTTAGTTATCAATATGTATTTATTTAATTTATCAGTTTATTCAGGTATCTCTATAAGATCCTTAGTTTTATTTTGTTGAATGGGCCTAGTATGTTGCTATCATTATTTTAATACTCCAAGTGTTTCCAGTGCAACCAGAGACACTTTTCGAATTCACTTTAGTTAGAATCTTCCTGCCAATCACAGAGCTCCTTCACACTTCTTCGTTTATGTCATTTCAGGGCCCTCTTGTCATTTATTGTCATTTTTCTCTGTCTCTCATCCAACACATACATCTTCTGAACAATGGCTTCTTAGGAGTCCTTAGTGGAAAAATGGTGATTAACATTAAGATGATGGCGTGCTTATCACTATCAGGATGTTACTACTTTCTACGACCATTAAGCCGGGAGAGAGGTCCAGTGATAGACTTAGTTTCAGCTGAAGAAGAAAAGGGGGTCTTGATTTCCTCTGATGACATCCAGAGAACTATGATCAGGAGAAGAGCAATGTGCCATGGACAACATCAATAACGAGTACTGAGAAGCACTTAGAAGCTGGGATAGGCGACTGAGCATATATCATAGAGAGGACAACAACCTGTCCATCAGTCTATGGTGTCCATATAAGGCAGAACCCATAGACTTTTTGATTCTCATAGCTCTGTGAGGTTGTGAAGATACATCTTCTGGTTATTTTTCCCTGTCAAGTATAGTGGTATTTTATTTGTACTGAAATGTGATTTTATTCGTATGTTAATAAATAAAGTTGCCTAGGGGTCAGAGCTATTAGCAAGCCATAGCGAAAGCCGGTTGTGGTGGTGCACGCCAGTAGGATTTCCTGAAGGAGGCGCACGCCTTTAATCCCAGCACTTGGTAGGCAGAGCTAGGTAGATCTCTGTGTGTTCAAGGATACAGCCAGCATTGGAGACACATGCTCCAATGTGTGTCTAGAGGTCTGTACAGACAGGCAGTGACGAGGCAGTCACATAGTTGGGTTTACGACCAATGAGAAGGCAGAACAGAACTCCATTTAAAGACGAACAGACAGGAAGTAGCTCCTTTTTCGGAGAGGTCTCTTGGCGGAAGAGGCTAGCTGGTAGCAGGCGGGTAAGGCTCTTAGCTCTGACCTCTTGGGCTTTTATCTTTACATTGGCTCTGTGTTTCTTATTTAATAAGACGGTTGGTTACTTCTACAGTCAAGACTAGAAAAGGTTTCTACATTGTCCCTCCTCCAAATGCCACCAGATTTCTGTCATCTCTCCCAATATTCTCTCCTAACCCCCATCCCTCCTGTTCCTATCCCCACCCACCCCCAGTCCACCCACAAACCTATTCTATTTCTCCTTCCCACAGAGATCCATGTGTCGTGTCTTGAGCCCTCCTTATTACTTAGGCTCTCTGGATCTGTGGATTGTAGCGTGATAATTCTTTACTCAACAGTTAATATCCATTTATAGGTGAATACATACAATGTTTGTCTTTATGGCTCTGGTTTACCTCACTCAGGATGATTTTTTCTAGTTCCATCGATTTGCCTAGAAATTTCATGGTGCCATTGTTTTTAAAAGCTGAGTAATACTCCATTGTGTAAATGTACATTTTCTTTATCCATTCTTTAGTTGAGGGACATCTAGGTTGTTTCCTGATTGTGCAGTGGAAAGTCCTTGGAATCTGAGAGTAACCCTAGCAAAGTCTCCTAGTAATGAAGAGTATCGAGCCCAAACTATCCATCTTCTATAAACAGGCAAGGCTCCTAGCAGTATGTCTGGGTTATCAACCTAGCCAAAAACCTTAAGCCTACAATCTGTCCTGCCTGCAACATGTGCTGGAGTAATAGTGACACAGAACTTGTGAGAGTGGCCAATCAGTGACTGCTCCATCTTGAGGCCCACAACATGCGAGGGAGCCCAAGCATGACACTGCCTGGATGACCAAGAACCAGAGGTTGGACAGCCCAGAGATACAGGATAGAACCAAACATGACTAGAAAAAAAAAGTCAATGAAATGATTCCTAGTGATATTCTGCTATGCTCATAGATCAGTGCTTAGCCTAATTGTCACCAGAGAGGCATTATTCATCAACTAGTGGGAGCAGATGCAGAGACCCACAGTCAAATGCTAGGCAGAGCCAGGGGATCCCTGCAGAAGATGGGGATGTAGGATTGTAGGAGTCAGGAGGGCATGGTTGAGGACACCATGAGAATATGGCCCACAGAAATCAACTAAGCAGGGCACACAGGGGCTCACAGAGATTGAAGCAACAAACATGGACCCTGTATGGGTCTGAGCTAGGTCCTCTGAATATATGTTATGGTTGTGTAGTTTGGTGTTCTTGCGGGACTCCCAGTAGTGGGAGTGGGTATCTCTGACTTTTTACCTGCTCTTGGAACCCTTTTCCTCCTACTAAGTTATGTCATACAGCCTTCACATGAGGGTTTGTGCCTAGTCTTATTTTAATTTGTTATGCCATGTCTGGTGGATATCTCTTGGAGGCCTGCTCTGTTTTGGAAGGGAAACAGAGGAGAAGTGGCTCTGGGGGGAAAGGATGTGGGGGAGGGACTGGGAACAGTAGAAGGAGGGGCAACTGGGATTGGGATGTAAAGTTTGAGAGAAGAATTTAAAAACAGTCTTGAAGGGGTTGGAGAGATATCTCAGTGGTTAAGAGCACTGACTGCTCTTCCACAGGTTGTGAGTTCAATTTCCAGCACCCACATGGTGATTCACAACCATCTGTAATGGGATCTGATTCCCTCTTCCGGTGTGCATGAAGACAGAGTACTCATATGCATAAAATAAATAAATTTTTAAAAAGATCTCAAAAAATAAACAGGAAAGGTGCCAAAACTTGTTGACTAAGTCAAGAAACCACACTAAAAAATCTACATCTATACCCACATAGAAAGCATAGTATATACCCATAACTATGAGCCTAGATAGGAGAATGAATTATGCATTTCTTTCTCAATAGTTAAATATTAACAGGAAGTCTTCCTAAACCAGATGTTCATATGTTATTCTCTATCTTGTAGATTTTCCAAAGATTTCAAAACATGTATAGACAAGAGGACATAGATTATTTTACTTTCTTAAGCAAGATTGTAGTTTTCATTCATTTATCAATTCATGCACTCAAGTATATATACAATGTATTTTATCAGATGCCAATAAATAGACTTCTTTTATACAAATAAATTTGTATCTAAATATGGCATGTAATTTTACAGATGCATAATCATTACTTAAACATAAATAGTTAAAATTATTTATATAGTAAATAATAATGTAATATTTACATAATGCATATTTGTGTTTGATCACTTGACTACTTTAAATAATTGTTATAATTTAAGCTGTGTTTATGGTTGACACATAAGTGTTATTCACATATATATCAGTTGATATATTTTTATTATTTCTATATTACAGACAAGGGAATTGAGATTCAGATACTGTCAATGAAATTTGGAAATCAAACTATTATTCATGAGTAAATTTAATCTGTTTTATTATAATGAAGTTACCAGTTGGGTTTTTATCTAAAGCCAATGGGGTTTAGTATGGAACTAAATCCTAAGACTGTCTGATGCTAAATTGTGTGTTCTTTAATCCAGAAGTGGCCTTCAAGTCCCTGGATTGGCCTGCTGTGTAATTCTAATAGTTTCGCCCTCAGTCTTTTCCTTTTATTCTTTTCTCTATTTTAGCAGCTTAGTTGATATTCAAAGCCTCCAGGAAGTTGAAGACAGATTTCATTTATGTTAGTAAAGCAATGTAGAGTTTGAAATGATGGGAGGGACATCCAATATCCTTTATAGAAATTTTAAGAAGACAAAGTCACTTAGGAAGTGTCTGTATTAAAAAAGTGAAACTTTTTGTTTTGATGTAAAGTTCATCATGTTTAAGAAGGATAGCCCTTGCCAATCAAAGCACCCATTTCCTCATTGTAGCTAAAGTTTTCTCAGGTCCTACCCAGCCCCACAGACCCCACTTATAATCACTCAGAAGCTTATATTAATTAAAATTGCTCAGCCATTAGTTCAGGCTTACTGCTGACTAGCTCTTAAACTTACTCAGCTCATTTTGTTAATCTGTATGTTACCACGTGATCCGTGGCTTTACCTGTGTGCCATTACATGTTGCTCCCTGGATGGCAGGCTGGCGTCTGCTCTTACTCAGCCTTCCATTTCCCAGAATTCTCCTTCGCTGCTTATCCCGCCTATACTTCCTGCCTGGCTACTGGCCAATCAGCTTTTTATTTATCAACCAATCAGAGCAACACATTCACAGCATACAGAACATCCCACATCACCTTATCACTAGAAATTCTTTTCCAATGGCACAACTCAGTGATTAGCCTATGATGAAATACAAACATTTAGAAAATCATTGTGTGAATGGCCATGTCAGAGTTTGGTTACATTCCAATATAAAGGGTTAAGCAAGATATACTTTAGGTTTTACATTCTCACCTAACCTCCCTCAAACACAATACATTCTACCTTTGAGGATAAACATAGTCATAGATCATGTGTAAACGAATGGATACCCCATGTTCTACTAAAAACTTTATTTACATAAGCTGCAAAGCCAGACTCAGTCCACAGGCCATAGTTTGCTGACATTTGATAAGATTAGCAGATTCTTTTTCATCTGGATATGACACATGCAGTATGGAAGGATGAGGGAACTCATCTATCCTCATGGGAGAGAAGCATATTAGCACTGGTCAGATAAACAGAACACCCTGTTGTCCTAGAAATTATCTCGAGAGAGATGGAGAGAGATGCTCCATCAGGTGAGCTGGTGTAACCCTAAATCTCATCAAGCAAATAGGGGCTGTGGAATTCTATTCTTGGATGCTGACCATGTATGAGGTTGATCATATATTGTACAAGTAACATGATATTAGAAACAAAACAAAAAACCCAAAGCCAGTTCCACATAAAGTATTGCTAAACACTGTGTGGTAATTTAGCTGTATCAACAGTTTTATTTGCAAGGCTTACACATTTTAAGCATTTTATGATACAGCCTGGTAATCAAACAAAGCTGATGGCTGTCTTGAATGCCTCAAATGCCTGAAGGGTCCTTGAAACATGGTAGTTTCAGAGAACAAATGATGCCAAAGAACTGTTGTCTAATGTGGGTTTGGTCAAGGAACAATATTATATGACAGGACTGTGGTTGCCGGGATTAGATCTGTAGAAGGGCAAAGTTCTAAGAAGGCCATTCTTATATACTGTGCAGGCTGCAATGGAGAACAGGGTGAAATGTCTTATTTTCAAAATACTATTCTACCCCATGGATTCTACGGTGATGACAAGGAATAAATGCATACTGATAAGTCAATATTTAGTGATTTGATCTTGGTCCTAAGTGTCATGGAACTTGGCCACACCTGCATCTCAACCTCATCAGCATCTTAGCATCACTTGCATTTCAGTTCTTCCTTTCACTTGTTCTGAGAAACTTGAGCATTTCTCTTGCCTTCTACTGCGTTTTTTAACCTATATTAGATCATTCTCTTCACTTAGATGGAATACAACTCCACTCCTTGTAGGCTTTCTTTTTCTTAGGTCTCATAAAGCACTAGGCTGCCTTCATCACTAAAAATAGAAGATGAAAATTAATTTCTCCAATGATAGTCTTTTTTTATTCACTATAACATTTATACCCCTTATTGGTATTGCACAAACATGGTGTTGTATAAATTATGATTTTGGATTAGAGTATAATTTTGTCAAGAGGACTAATATTAATAACTTTTATCAGTTATACTCCAATGTAACTGGAAGAATGGGACTGTCTGGTATAGTAGATACTCATGATTCATGAGGTCCTGGATATCATCGATAGAACCTCCCCTCAAACACTATTAAACTTGAAAATAAATTATAAAAATGTAATGATTATGTTGCTCACAATTCAGTTAATAATGGCAAAATGAAAACAATGACCGTGAAAGCTCAGATGAAGGCACCAGCATCTGGAACATCTATGACTAGTGATACTCAAGAGAAAACACGTTTGCAAGAACTATCTTAGTTTTGAAGAAAGTCAGTTATAAAGATACATTTCACAGAACTGAATAAATATGATGTCTGTAATCTCTAGGTGGTGGGACACAGTGAGTGCATTTTTCTTTACATTGCTGTGTTGTGATTTTTAGTATTGTTTCTGAGCTAATCACAAATTAATTTGTTTTTAAGAAATAATTTTAAGCCACTTGGATATTAGGATAGTCTATAAAGTATGGTTATCTAAACTTGGTTCAATTTTTAACCAAATTAACTTGCTTTTTTTTTAAAAAAAAATGCCAACAGAGAGGTTTTAGAGTCCAATAGATCTGAGTTCAAATTTCGTCTGCTACATTCTGGGCATGCTTCCCTGGAAAACATTTTATTTATTCAAGCCTCATTTCACTCATCTATAAAATGTGTGATCATAACGTCTTCTCAGCACCATTGTTCATCTAACCCATTTGCTCACTCAATAAATATTAAGGGAGCATCTGTACTGATGCAGATGTCACGTTAGGACACAGCAGGCAGTAAATTTGCTACTATCTTCTCCTTTAAAGAGCATACAGTTTTTGGAGTTACAAAGCCAAGCCATTATTAAACTGTTCCACAAATATTCAAGGACAGACTCTGATAACCAGCTTGAATGAAAAGTACAGAGAGTTCTGACAGAGTAGATGGGGAGGCTGTTGTTGTATGTGAGGGATGAGTGTGAATTAGGAACAGAGATGGGGCTGACTCCAAACAATAGTCTAAGAAGAGGAGGTAGTGTGTGAAAAAGCTCTCAGCTAGGAGAAAGAAGTGGCATTCAAGTCTATAATGTCGGGAACAGGGTTCAGGGAGGGGTGGACTCTGTTGGGTAATGAAACTGTAGAGGTGGTGATATAGTCAAAATTGTAAAAGCCTTGCAAAGAAGTTGCTGACATTTTCTCAAAGCCAATGGGAAGATACACAGGGTTTTAGGTATGGATGTGACATAACTAAGTTGATATTTTGATCTAGTTTATGCAGTATGCAGACTACTCAGAGCAGAGTTAGGGAGAACCCCAGAGTCCCTGAAAGACCCAATAAAACTTTGACTTAAGAGAGTGGCACTAAAGATGGAGAAAACCAGTTCAAGAACAATCAGACAGTTAAACTGACTGAATGTGGTGAAGGAATAATTGTAGAGGATGAAGAAGGTCTCACAGGTAGGATTTGCAGATTTCTGACTCATACAACCAGATGGATGGTGGTTTATACCTTAAGTATGGAGATATAATACCTTTTTTCATTAATTGTCATTATTACATGAGCAAGAGGGGTATAGTAGAGGGTTTGATTGGGGAAAAGAAAGGGAATGATGAAATTCTGTTATAATCACAAAAAAAATAACAGGGATAATTCGAAAGAGTAGAGCCCTGGGAAGAAGAATGTCTGGGGATTCAGGGTAGGAATAATTCCTGAATATAGTTTAAAGCTGATAGGGAAAGTGCTGTTCTTTGCTTTGCCACTGCTAGACCAATCAATCGGGTAGATAGATATAAGTCTAGCATTCAAAAGTACATGTAAGACTAAAGGTAGGAACTTGGGAATCATTAGCTATAGCTGCCTATTAGAGCCAAGGTACTGAAAGATGAATTTGGAGCCAATGAAATAGCTCAGTAGGTAAATGCATTTACCACCAAGCCTGACAACCTGAGTTCAGTTCTCAGGACAAATATGGTAGAAGGAGAGAACCAAATTCAAAATTCTACAAGGTGACCTCTGACCTCCAGGTACCTGCTGTGTCATGTACACACAAAATACACACACATAGACACACACACACACACACACACACACACACACATACACACACATGCACCCAGGCATGCATGCGCATATGCACATACAGACAACAGAGACAGAAAGAGAGAGAAATCAATTAAATATGTGATGAAAGATGAGTTTTCCTAGAAAAAAAAATAGGATGAGAGGAAGCATGTACACGTGTTGTGGAATATTACTTTAACCATGTTACATGTTAAACATGTTTACATTTTAAACATGTTACATTTGTTTATGTTGCATTTGTTTAGTTATGAAAAGCTGTTTTACCTTGTCTGCCTAAGGCAATTGATTGGTCTAATAAAGAGCCAAATGGCCAATAGCTGGGCAGAGAAAGGGTAGGGATAGGTGGGGCTGGCAAGTAGAATAAATAGGAGAAGGAATCTAGGCTCAAGAGAAGAGAAATTTAGAACAAGAGGAATGAGAGAAGGGGGGAGAATGAAGGAGACACCTGGGGCCAGAAGCCAGACATGAGAAGTAATGAAAGTAAGATATATGGAAAGAAGAAAGGTAAAAGGCTCAGAGACGAAAGGGAGATAAAGAGAAACAGGTTAATTTACATTAAAAGAGCTAGCCAGAAATGAGGCTAAGCTAGGCTGAGCATTCAAAACTAATATTAAGTCTCCGTGTCATAATTCGGGAGCTGGTTGGTAGCCCAAAAGAAAAAGTCTGGTACACACATATTTGTGTTTCTCAATAAGTACTTCAGAGAAATAGCTTTGGTATATATATATATATATATACTCAGATGTGAGGAATGGCGAATGCTGTGGAGCAAAACACAAAATTCACATAAAATATAATTTAAAAATCTATTATTTGAAATTGTTTCTTTAGGCTAGAACTTCTGCAAACTAACAAAATGGTAGAGTCATGGCTATTAGTGTCTATTATTAGCCCTTTTCATTTCCATGTGTAATGTCTCTGGTTTAAAACAGGAAGACAAAAAAAAAGTCTTCTGCACTTTTGTCATACTTGTGTGACAAATGCTAGCATTAGCATGCTTTGGTAGTACTGGAGTAAGACAGAGAGAGTACAGGAAAAAGGGAGAGAAGAAAAAAAAGAAACTGTTTTTGTGACGATCCATTGCTTTATCAAATTAAATTCTTAATTATGCTTCACAGTTAACACTGCTGTGCAACTGAAGTGCACTGGGTATAGGAAAGTTTAGCACAAGCATTTCTATTTTCAGATACATCGCTTCTCAGGAAGCACTCAGACACAAATAACAGATAAATTGCTCTCAGTGTTCTATTCACACTAACACATATATAGTTCTTCTATGAGCCAAGTCTGGTTCTTCCTGTCTGGATCTATTGAAACATAATTGAAAGCTAAATGAATTGTCTGTGTTCAAGGTTTATAACAATGATTTTATAAAAGTATACTTCGTGAAATTGTCTTCAAAAATCAAGATTATTAACATATCCACCACTTCGCATGATTACCCTTTTTTCTGGTGGTAAAAATATTGAAGATCTATTCTCAGGAACATTCAAGCACATGATTGATTATAGTTGCTATGCTGAACATTAAGTTTCAAGAGCTTATTCATCCTGTCACTCAAACTTCGTACATATGGTGAAAATCTTCCTATTACTCCCACTTCTTGACCTTAGGTAAATAATGTTTTACTCTTTTGTTTTAATGACTTTAAACTGTTAGACTCTACATATAGCTGAGCTCATATAGTACCTCGTTTTTCTATGCATGGTTTATTTCACTTTGCACAGTGTCTTCTAGCTTCATCCATGTTGTGTCTATTCATTTTGTGTTTTCAAGGCTGAATATGATTCAATTGTGTGTGATAATCCCTTTATCTATCCATATATTGAGAAGCAATTATTAAAATGATGAGTTTATTTTCTTTGAATACCTAGTAGTGGGATTATTTAGTCAAAATTCATTTTTTAAAAAATTTTTCGAGACAGGGTTTCTCTGTGTAGCTCTGGCTGTCCTGGAATTCACTCCGTAGACCAGACTGGCCTCGAACTCACAGAGATCTGCCTGCCTCTGCCTCCTGAGTTCTGGGATTAAAGGTGTACACCACCACTGCCCAGCTTCAAAATTCGTTTTTGAGGAACCTGCATACTGTTTTCCATAATTGCTTTTCTGACTTACATTCCCACCATCAGTGTATAAGAGATCATCTTCCTCCCTATGTCACCCAAAATTTATCTCATATTTGGACTCAGTCTAGTTTTCTACTCTTTCATTATTGATGCATATAGTTCATTATCCCTCTTATTAGATAAATATACTTATCTTCATTACCCTGAGACCCAGAGAACATAAGTAATTGTCTAAGATCAGATGAAAGGATATCCGTCAAATCAAAAACTGATCCCAGAAAGTCAGCTTCCACAGCTGTTGTCTTATCCTGAATAAAGTGACCAACCCATTTTACAGTTGAATGTTCTCAACCCCCCTTTGGGTGCTTCAGAGACAGAGCAACTCACTAGAACCAAAGAAGTGAGCAACAGCTGCCAATCAACTAAATATGATAGCTAGCACCATCACTTATTAATCCCATTATTTAGTAATGCCCATTTATCAGTAACCCTTTCTAATATTCTTGGTGTATCGTCTTTAGTTATTTATCCACTGTGCTGTGCTTTATATGCACTCCACCCTGACATCAATATAAAATGTGCCTGGTGAACATTATATTAAGTAAAATTAACCTGAGACCCAAGAAAAGTACTGCATTATCTCACTTACATGTAAAAATCTACAAAAGCCAAATTCATATTATTCATGAAAGAAGAGGAATTGCAGAGGGACATGGAAATGGAGCCGTGTTAGTCAAAGGCTTTAAAAGTCCAGCGAGTCACAGAGAATAGGTTCTGGAGATTTTGCAGCAAGCTGAATACAATAATGATGTGATTCAAAATTTCGAAAGGGTAGACTTTCAAATGTTTCAGTACAAAATTATTTGAAATGATGCATGTATTAAGTAGATTTAACTATTCTCCTACAATATAAACATGTATCAAAATATCACAGTGTTTTCTGTAAGTATAAGTAATGTTTGTCAATTAAAAATAAAAAAATTTAAAAGCCTGGCTATGGCTGTCAAGTCAATTACACACTGCCACAAGAAACACTGTCTTCATAGAATCTCAGTGATGGTGGTTAATTTTCAGACAGAGACTAGGGGGAAATGAATTAGAATTCCAATTTAACAGACAGACCACACCTTCTCTTTTTACTAGAACAAAGTTTTTATAGGAGGAAGACTAAAGCCTAACCACCCTGCATTTCCAAGGTCCTGACAAGCAGCTGCTTGTATCAGATGAATGTTGCATCACTTAATTGTTGCTGTTCCCACCTGACACTCCAGTGCTTGCACACTGTGGTACCTTACCAGAATGCTGATGCATCACAGGGATTCTGAGACTTCAGGGACTGTGTACCTACATGTACACACTGTCCCACTTACCATAACTTGATCAAGATCACATAAGCCAATAATTCTTACCAGCAACTGCTAGAGAGATCATGATCATAAGGCTATCACCCATGAGAAGAAGTGATAAAGTACATGAAAGAAGCATGTGCACCTGGAGATAGGCTACTGTAGATTTTAAACCATTAGTCTCACAAAGCAAAAATACAAACAATAAGGGGAAGATGGGAGATCTAAACTCACCTTATTTAGTAACCATGACAAAGCCCATGAAGATAATGGAACTTCAAATTCAATAGTCTATAGAAATGAGCAGGTCTGATAACTCTAGGTTTACATTTATCTGCATTTGGATTTTAACCTTGGGGACATGATGTTCTCCATGCCTCCATTTCTACCGTGTTCTCGACAACACGGTATATACAGGGAACTGTGGCAATCTGATACTGAAGAGGGCTATGAAATAACACAGGTTCACAACTATATTAGTTTTCCAAGATAGTCATTTCTCATTTTGGGGGGAGGTGATAGGGTGGGACCCAGAAGATCTACCACCCATTGTAGGTCCCCTTCAGATGCAGATATCATTGCCTGTGATGCAAAGATTGAGGAAAACCTTGCTATAGGCAACAAGGACCAATGGAAGACTTGTAAGAGAGGGATGTATTTAGAGAGTGTTCTGGAACATCATGCACCTAAGTGTTTACTTTTCACAGTGCTTTGCTTTCTGTAAGGTACTAGTTCTCAACCTATGGGTCATGACCTCCAAAAAGACCAATGGAAAACAGATATTTATATTACAATTCATGACAGTATCAAAATTGCAGTTATGAAGTAACAATGAAAATAATTTTACAGTTGGCGGTCCCTACAACATGGAGAACTGTATTAAAGGGTCACGATATTAGGAAAGTTAAGAACAACTTAAAGTGTAAGTGGCCAGTTAAAGTGTGCATTGAGATGTACAGAAGATCATTTAAAGTATATACAGGAAAATAGTCTCTACAGGCTGAATCACAGAGTTATGATAGACTTGTATTTTATCACTTGTAAGAGATTAACAAACATAATAGATTGTATACATTTACAGTATCATATGAGACACGTTACCTATGTGTTAGTGATTCGATTGATGGTATAATGCTCCCCACATCTATAGATTTGAGAAACTCTGAAAAAAAATCTCAGAACTGATCAAGGATTCTAAGCTGTCAGTTTAGGACTGACTGCCACAAACACTAGACAGCCAACCTGTGATGGTTAACTTCGTCATCTTGACACATCCTAAAATTACCTGGGATGAGTGTTTTCATGAAGCATTGTCGATCTTTTATTGCTGTATGTTCATCTATATGGAGGACTGTCATTAAGTTAATTGATCAGGGAAGACCCAACCAACCCACTGTCCCCAGGGCAGGGGACCTGACTATAAGAATGGAGAAATCAAGCTGAGCACAAGCAAATAACCATGTAAGTGAACGTGTGTGCATTCATTTCTCTCTGCTCTTGGCTGTAGATGGGATGAAACCAGATGTTTGAAGTTCCTACATGATTTCTCTACAATAATGGGACTATAAGCTGAAATAAACCCCTTTCTCCTGTAAGAATGCACTTTTTGTTAGTGTATTTTATAACAGCAATAGAAATGATACTGGGACACAACTGGAAAGTATTTAGCCTTCAACTATTCCTACACCATTTGAAAATTACTGAAGTTGGAGAATTCAGAGACAAATTGAAATTGGTTATCTTCTTTAAGAAGGTGAAAGTAGATATAAATCAGCTCTATTAATAGGATCTGGAAGGGCTTCAAGGAGTTTGTGCCAATTAGGGCTTCATTAGTTACCAGCAATGGAGACCTCAAATCGGAAAGAGCTTAAGCAAAAAGTGGAAAATGTGCATTTTCATGACTGATACTCCAGGGGGAGGTGCAGCTTGCAGGTATCTTGATCCAAGTATTCATACCTGGGAACAGTGCTTCTTTCTTCTTTGAGTTTTCTTCCTCTGTGATGCCTCTACACACACTCAGACAACCACTGCTGACTCTTGTATTCTCTTGGATTTAGATGCATCAGAATGAAGAATGTTTGCTATCGGTTCCACACAAATCCTAAGAGGACTGTGAATTAAGCAGAATAGCCAAGGCCTACCTCTTAAACACTCACCATGAATGGGGGAGTGAATGACCTCCTTGCCTTGTTTGTTTGCTCTGCTGCTGTCTCAGGATCTGAAGAAAGGAGATAACTTGCAGGGTAGGAAACTACAATCTGTTTACAAAAAATAAGAAGCATATTATTTATAGTCTACCCACTGAGGCTACACAAGATGGTATTCTGGCCTGTGAAATGTGTGTGGAAGAGATGTGAACCTTTCAATGGTCCGCTACACTCCCACTCAGTCACTGTGTGAGTGGTAAAGGCTCTTAGAGATGAAACAAGACAAGGATTGGGAAGTTCTACATGACAGCATGTTTGCCTAGTGGGCAGGCTGAGGCAAAAACAACTTTACCTATGTATAACAGACTTGATATCAGTAAAATGTACACTTCGATAAAAAAAATGACTAAGATTATTAGGCTCAAATGTAGAGTAGTTAGCTTGTCATGATTAATATTTCCTACCAAACCCATTATTAAAATCTAGCATCACTGTATCCATTCTCCTGATTTCCATGTATCTATCCTAGTCCTGGATGCTGTCCTTCCTGCCAGGACTGCAGCTATACACATAATTGATTTCATCGCCACCCCACCCAGGCTATGTCTTTCTCACATTTTTTCAGCATTAGTCTCTTTAAAAAATAAAAATTTTATAGGGTGATAAACTGTTCTGTATGATAAAGAATAATAACACCATATATTTGTCAAAGCCCATGTGACCGTACAACAGGAAGATGAATGCTAATGCGATCTGTGCACCTCAGCAGGTTAGAGTATATCCACAGTACTTTATCAGTGGTAGAGGCTGAACCACATCAATGCAAGTCGCTAAAATGAGAGGAAATTGTGTATTGTGGATTCCATATGGGGAATGCTGTGGAATTCCAGTGTAAATTTTGTTTTTGTAAACAGCAAACTATGATTATATCCTTCCTCTGCACAAAATTGCTCAAATGTTTTCTATTATTGCTTCAGTAAAAAAAATAGGTCTTCTACCTCTGGTTGTGTGGTCCCTTCCCACACTGCCATACCCAGATCCTGCTGCTCCCCCACCTCCCAGGTCTCTGACTTGTGAGCCTTATTTCAATTCCTCAGAAGTGGCCAGCACTCTTCAACCAGGGCGTTTTGTCTCCCTTGAGGTTTGCACTCATTCTTTTTTCTTACAGGGCATGTTGTTTCCCTTGAGTCTCCTAATTCTTCCCCATCTTCTGAAATTTCATCTTTCAGGTCCAAAGACACATGTTCTAGAGTATGATGTTCTCATCTTTCAATAAATCAGGCAGCCACACAGCCCCACAGCCCCACTACGCTCTCTCATAACTCTCCAGTCCACTGCACCATAGTGTTTATGGTGGTTCACAAAATGAGGAATAGCATCCATTTTATTATTATCCTTTTCTTATAATATTCAGGGGCTATTGTGGAAGCTAAAACACAGCAGATGTGCAAAGCAAACAAAAAATTAGATCCAAACTCAGGCAGTGCTCCAATGGGCCAGGAAGTTTCAAACATTCTGTGTGGGTAAACTCATTCAATCCTCTTTGTAACCTTATGGAATGAGTACCATTCCGTGCCCACTTCAGAGATGAGTGCATTCAAATCTGACAGGTTAAGTGTCTTGCTAAAATTTTACAGCTTGTCTGCAGTGGTGGTGCTAAGCTGGGCAGTGTCTGCTTTCAACCAGGATGCTGTGTCTCCTCTGTTGAATGTGTGGGGTAACTAATGAGTCAATGACATGTCTGTGCTTCTGTCCTCACATTGTACAATTGCCTTTTCTCCCAAATTGGCCCAAATGCTCTTTACTACTTTTCATTGTATCCCTGTACATCAGTCATCTTCTGAGTCCAAAGCTGGGGTCTCTTGTTAGTGTTACTTCTCTTCTTATCCTCGTGTGTGTGTGTGTGTGTGTGTGTGTGTGTGTGTGTGTGTTGTTGTTGTTGTTGTTGTTGTTGTTTGATAGCCAGGGGTGTTTTTAGCCTTTTGATTCTAGGTCAACAAAGGTAATACCTACTTTTCTGCCAAGAGTCCAGGTGAGTAGTATTCTGATTTTGGAAAATCATTTAGAGAGCATAGAAAAGCACATTTAGAGAGCATAGAAAAATAAACCAGTGTGACCCATATCCAGCTTCACATTTCGGTGGGTTGCTACTCAGAGATGCAGTTGGATTTACAAGGAACAAACCCTCTAGCAAGCATCATGACATTATCACAGTTTGAGTCAAAGGAATGCCTTTCTTATTCATCCGCATTAGGGCTTTCTGCTCCACAGACTGTACTAACAAAGCAGGAACATAAGAGAGGCCCAAAGAGAGACCAGAAATAAGAACAAAAACAGTTTGTCTAGCAGAGCAAAGGCTCATCTTTAAATTTAGTTGTAGAAACACAGGCAGTAACCTTCCAAGAGATATCAACTGACTCGGAATAATATGATGCACGAGCTTAGTTGAGGACTTTGCCACAGGGAAGCCATACACATAAGTGGCTGCTGTACAGCTGTGATTTGAATTGTTGGTTGCCTCTGGGGGCCTAAATGGTTTTTAAGGAGAAACTGTAGTTGCTTTGCATCAGCTGACAGCATAGAAGGAATTTCTTCATTGAAAGATATATCTAAATAAGATGTCATGATGATGAACGCTTTTGAAAGAATGCTTGTAGAATGCTCAGCTACTACTCTTTCTAACACAATTCAATAGTGGTTCTCAATTTTCTTTGCAGGGAAATGTGTGGCATAAAAAAGCCTACAATGTAGAAATGATAAGCACAGTTGCCATATTGAAGCAATACTTTTAGCTATGGTTTTACTGTATTAATTTAGACTTTAATGGTGGAGTCTTTTTCTGGATAACTTTTTCAGCTCGTTTTAATGCTTGCAAACGGACTTATTGTCTGGGCATCAATGCAAAACAGCAGAATGGAGGCTGAGCAAGAAAACAAAACAGAGCTAACATTTTTAAAAATGAATTTGTTGCTATGAGTTTGCAGTTGAGTGTTGTGGTATCGGTGAGCTGTTGGTTATTAAGCAAATGGAAAATTTTCCAGCCCTCATTTTCTTACTTTACAAAATAATTTTTACTAACTCATTGAAGAGGTAGTTGTCTGTGCTTCACCCCTGAAGTACCACCCCTAGAAGGCATCAGGTAGCTGCTAGGTCCCCACCCAGGGTGTGGCTGAGACAGGGACCCCTTAAGCTAAGATGTGTAAATGCTCACTCTCTCTTGGCTACCTCATGATCCTGGATGCTGGATGCTGGATCTCAGACCAAGGCAGAGTTCTCCAGAGAACTGTGTTGGACTGTGCCTCACCTCTCCTGGATCCTGTAACTGATCCCTTTGCTTGCTGTAAGTTTACCCAAAATAAACCTCTTTTGATCATCAAACTACATGGAGTTGCCTCATTAATTTCCACTATAACTCATGTTCAATGATTTGGTAGAAACATATATGTACAGATTTGCTAGCTATATAACCTGAAGGTTTAACATTTTTAACACACTATTTGTGACAAATATTCATTAAAGGCTACCATGTGTCAATTCTGTGATTGACAGCAGGGATGAGTAGAACATATCTGCTAAGTAGATCACGATGTGCATGAGAGGATGTATGATGAGTCCTGTCATGGTGCTACAGTCTGCTAAACCAAGAACCGTGCTAATAAACCAGTTGTATCTTAAACTCGAGCCCTCACCTAAAGACTTTGATAGATGATGGAAAGTCAGGCAAGACTTTGTGGTGGTTTGAATGAGAAATGTCACCCATAGGCTCATATATTTGAACACTTGGTCCCTAGTTTGGTGGCACTGTTTGGGAAGGTCATGAAACTTTTAGCACAGGGTACGGAGCCTTCCTGGAGGAAGAATGTCACTGGAGGTAAACTTTGAAAGCTCAGTTTCATTCCACTTACAGTTCCTTTCTGTCTTACGATGTTTGTTAAAAAGTGACATCTCTCTGTCCCTGCTGCCGTACCTTCCTCACTGTTATGGACAACTAGCCTTCTGGACCCATAAGCCAAAATAAACGCTTCCATAAGTCGTTTTTGTTCATGGTATTTTATCACAGCAAGAAAGTAACTCGTCCAGCTTCCCTGAGAAGAATGCTGCAGCTTCTAGCTACAGGAAAAGCACGACACAGAAGAAAAGAGGGACTGATGTTCTCACTGTGGGAACAGCGTACACAAAGGCTTGGGATTGGGAAAATGGCAAACCCAGAGAAAGCCAGTGTTGTTTTAAGGAAGCATGTGGGCTGGGACAAATTCTTAGGGGAAAGCAAGGGTAGAGGAGCAGTCCTTTTGGCAGCCTTAGAGCCTTTGACTCCTCAGAAATGAGAGAAACCTCAAGTTCCTCACTTGAAAATACAGGGGATGAACTTAGAGTATGTAAATTAAACATATGTAAATTAAACATATGTAAATTAAACAATGCCAAGCTGTTCTACAGAAAATGTGGCATCAGCTGCTCTCTCAGTCCATCTCCCTCACTATAAATGGTGTTTGAAATCAGCAATACTTTCCACCAACGGATCCTGATTCTATGCATATCCATGAAGTCTGGTCAATGCTCTTACAAAACATTTCCTCTTTCTCTGTAACTAAAAAGTAGCCAATAACTGATAAACACTATTTCATTATATTGGAATATCTAATACTAGTATGCTATGGCAGAATCACCAAAAGAAAACAATGCTTTAGATTAAAATATAACACTTACAGAAAAGTGCACCAATTGCAGCTGAATGGGTCCTCACGAAATATATCCATGCCTGTGAGTACTGTGAAGATGCAGGAATGATCTATCACCAGTGCCTGCATCTACTCCATGCCTACTTCTCTGTCCTCCCCATGGCAAGCATTACCTGTGTTTCTGTTATCATTGATTCATTTTGCTACTTTTGTAACTCCTGAGTAGATTCTGGTAGCACATATTCTTTTTTGTATACCTTGTTTTGCTCATCATAACATTGGTGAGATTTTTCTATATTATTGCATGTGACAGTGACTTATTCATTTTCATGACTTCATAGTATTCCACCATGAATACATGGAATTTATGTATCTGTTCTAAGGCTGACACACACATAGGAGAATGCCACAAACATTTTCAACTGATCAAATTAATTAAGACTAATTATCCTAGTTTGTAAAACACATTTAATGATGAAGTCCAATGCATTCTATAAGATTATGGTAAGAACTAAATGGAATGAATATGTAAAGTGAGTGAGGCAGAATGGATGCTCATTAAGTGGGATCTTAATGAGGATTCCAGGAACTCTTTGAATGTTTTTAGCAATAGGAGAATTATCCTAAGTATAAAATTTTTCCTTCATCTAAAGTTCTGTCGCTGTAAAGGAATCAGACTAAAGGACACTCCTGCAGCCTTGCACAGCCCTGTCCTTATTCAACTGGTTGTTGATTTTAAAAAGCAACCAAGCGAAAATTCTCAAGTACTTGAACTGTCCTAGGCTCTTTGCTTTCCTCAAGCTTTGCACCTGTCAGGTGGCTCTTAGCCTTGACCTTGTCTTCTGGTTTCCTTATCACTATGGCTTTGGTACTAACTTGAGTTTTAAAAATCTATCCTTATTCTTCCTTCATATTCCAAACTTTGGTACATGTTATAAGATCCTCGGGCTTCTAGTCATGATACAAAAAGCTCTAAGGAATGTGTGGACAGCTGTACTGTGTATGTATAGACACTCCAAATATAGACATCGATTCCCACAGTGCATGCAGATTTTAATCATGATGAGCAGGAATCAATGGGAACATACTGACAGATTAAAGCAACAAGGCCACTGGAGTGGTTGTTAGAATAGTTTGTGTATCATTGATCATAGATTAAAAACAAGAATGGCCTAAGGGTAGCTCAGAAAGGCTAAATAACACAATGTTGTCATGTGTCTCTGACCCCTCTGTCCGCAAACTATCTTTAGTAGAAACATTGCTGGGATGTGTGCTGATGCACTAATAACCTCCCAGTGTGGTACAGAGCTCTGAGGAGAGTATAAGGATCAGATGGCCATTATGACTCAAGAGATCTACAGACAGTTAAAGATTAACACGTCACACATGCAACTTGTTATCAAGCCCTTTGTTATTAAAAATCACTTCTTCTACATTCCCTAATTCCATGGCATCTCTATATAGTCTGCTCATACAGTCAGAAAGCTGGGCATTGTCTTTGTACAAACATTTACCAAGAGAGAACCTTCTCTGGATTACATAAAATTACAAAATTCTTACTGTGCATGTGTACGTATGATTAACACCAATTAGACTTAATGGGTTATACATAAAAAAGACATGAAGTCTGGAATAAAATGAAATGTATGCTGAAGAAACCTGGAAGGAGGGGATGAGGGATAGTTATGACCAAGATACATTGTTCACACGTATGAAATTAAAAAAGAAATCTTACATACTGATTTCTATTCCAACTCAGTCCTCTAAAATATTCTAATTCCTAAGAATATATAAAATTTCAAACTGATTTCCTTGTTCCCCTCCCTTGACTTCTCTATTCCTACCCACACATTCTGTATCCTGCAGTCAGTGGTCCTTCTAATTTTCATTCCTGATAATGTTAATTCCATGCTTATAGTTCATGCATTCGTTTCTTCTTGCCATCAGAATGAATGCATAATAATTAGCATGAACTCACTGCTTCTCATGCCTCTGCCTCTGAGGGTTCCCTGTTAAGTTCTCCACTTATTCCTCAAGCCTTTCCTGTTCCAGGCCTGTCTGTTAATAATGTAATTCACAGCTCAAAGCCCAAATTAATGGAGAGTTAATGAATATCAAATAATTATCCCCATCTTGTCCATAGAAAATTACATAAAGAAGGGAAGTGTCCTAGTTTCATCACTGTTGTTGTGATGAAATATCCTGACAAAAAGTCACTTAGGGAGAAAGAGTTTATTTTATCTTATAGCTCTAGGTTATAGCCCACCATTGTAGGGAAGTCACAGAAGCAGGAACTTGACCAACTAATGGCATCACCCCTATGATCAATAACAGAGAGAAATAAATGTGTGCATGCTCACTTGCTTGCTTCCTTGTGTTCAGATCAGCTTCTCTTCTCTTACACAGTTCAAGACCCCTAACCGTTGCCTGCAATGAGTGAGCTGGGTCTTCCTACAACTATTAACTTAATAAAACCAATCCCACCCAGACATGTCTGCAAGCCAACCTAATGCAGACAGTCTTTCATTAAGACTCTCTTCTCCCACGATTCTAGCTTGTATCAAATTGGCAATTAAAGCTAACCATCACAGTAAGCAAATCATCCATCTTGTGTCAAAGAAGTAAGAGTTTAACCCAATGGGGCTGGAGAGATGGCTCAGAGGTTAAGAGCACTGCTTGTTCTTCCAAAGGTCCTGAGTTCAATTCCCAGCAACCACATGGTGGCTCACAACCATCTGTAATGAGATCTGGTGCCCTCTTCTGGCCTGCAGGGATACATGCAGGCAGAACACTGTATACATAATAAATAAATAAATCTAAAAAAAAAAAAAGAGTTTAACCCAAGGCCTGGTGCTTTTAGAGGTCACACCTAACATCTGTTACATGCGGATGGCTTGGGGGATGTGATAAAACTAAGTATATAATGTGACACTTAGCACATGCAGAATATTTATTATAATCTCCTTTTCTGGGTGAGACCAGGTCTTTTCCCTTCCTGCCCACCTATGAGAGTTCCAGCCTTCATTATTAAGAGTCAGGCATAGCTACTCTTCATCCTGCTGTCACCTTAAGGGACCTCTGACTGACTCCACCATCCATGTGCCTTGTTTTCACTCACCATGCAGGTTCAAGACTCCTGGGGCTTACTGACTGCTTTTTGAGTTTCTCTGGGATTCCTCTCAGGGTCTTGCACAGCATAATTCAACCATGGATGGCTGTACACATGCTTACAGAATGAATGTGTTAAACATGGTAATGATCAGTCTTCAAACATGGAACTTCTTAATGCCATGCTAAGTAACTAAGCTATCTCATGTTAGAGCGGGCACAATGAGTTTTTGATTGTTTTGCTTTGCTTTTTGCTTGTGTGTTTTTAATGAGAAGGATAAGCTCTGAGGGGACGATTCCTTCAGAAGACATTTAGTGACATCTACAGATACTTTAGGTTCTGGGAAAGAAGGTATGCAAGTGTCAGAAATAGTAATAAATTATCCCATGATGCACAGCAGGTGCCCCTTACCCCAACAAGTACTATCTGCTCCATGATGTGAGTGGTCTTAAGATTGAGACATGTTGGGTTAGACTAAGTTATAGCATAGATTGTAAATTTTACACAGAGCATGGTCTTAAGATTGAGACATGTTGGGTTAGACTAAGTTACAGCATAGATTGTAAATTTTACACAGAGCATGTGTTTTGGTTCTTACTTAAATTGTGTAAAGAATGGGACAAAAATCTTGATTGACTATATGTTTTTTCTCAAAATTTCAAATGGTAGGCAGTCCTCACCAGTCGACTAGCAGGTGAGTACCCCACCTGCCAGACAGACTGCCCCCACCCTGTGGGTTCTGTTCCCCCCCCCAAACCCACTCCTCTACTCATCTCCTCCCACCCCATCACCCTCCCCATTCAGCCCTTCCCCATAACCCTGGCAGACTTCATAGGCCCAGATACAGTCCACACAAGTTGGAAGAATAAGTGAGTGATATGCCTTCCAGCCTAGCTGCCCCACTCCCCAGACTGTGATCCCTAGAGCACATCCCATGCTCCCTCCCATCTCTATACCAGCATCTCTGCTGGGCCTTGCCCCCAACTTCAGTGGAATTTTACTGCTCTGGTATAGTCCTCGCCAGTCTACAAGCAGGTGAGTGACTCTCCTGTCAGCTGGACTGCCTCCACACCCTGGATTCTGTTCCCCCAAGGCACACTCTGCCACCCAACCACCCTCCCCATGGCCAGCCCTTCCCTACAACTCCAGCAGACTCCATAGGCCCAGGTACAGTCCAACCAATCAGAAGAACAGGTGAGTGTCCTGCCTCCCAGTCAAGCTGCCCCACTCCCCAGACTCTGATACCCAGGGCATATCCTGCAGCCTTCTCCCTTGCTCACAGCCTCAGCAGCTTTACTGGAAGGCAGACTTGTCCTAGTGACCCCAGGGAAGACACCACCCACTATCTGCTAACACTCCTTAAAGCTCACCCAACCACCCGACTGCACTCCCTCCCCTGGGTTCCATCCATATTCTTGTCTATAACATCTGAGGAAGACTGATTTTCCTGGAGGACAGGGAAAATCTAGAGATTCAAGGTAAGACACCACTATCCACTAATATTCCTTAAAGCCTGCCCAACATCCCCCAACTGCACCTATTCCCTGGGCTCCAGACACCAGCTCACAGCCATGACAGCTTTACATGAGGTCAGGCTGGACCTAGGGACTGCCAGGTAAGACACTGCCCACCACCTGCTAATACTTCTTAAACTTGCTCAACAACCCCAGACCACACTTCCCCTGAGCTCCATATTTTGGTCTACAACTTCAGAAGAAGATTTCAGCTTTACTGGAAGCCAGGCCAGATCTAGGGACTCAAGGCCCCCAAAACCCCAGTGGAGACACCATACTGGACTTGAAGGCTTGCCAGTCACCATAACCCTTGACCAGTTAGGCCATAAGACCAGAGAGGAAACAGAAACCAAGAAACAAAACACCCATCCAATAAAGACAAACACAATAATCAACACCTAGACCTATAATCATCCCACATTCAGATGCCTAAACGTCAGTATAAGAACACAATCAATAATAGAAAGGGCAATGTAGTACCACCAGAACCCAGCTACCTAATGACAGCAAGACCTGAACATTCCAACACAGCTGAATCACAAGAAAACAACCTTAAAAATAACTTTATAAAGATCATAGAGGTCCTTAAAGAGGAAATGAAAAAGTTTCCTTTAGAAATACCAAGAAATCCAAGAAAAACAAACAGGTAAAGGAAATGGTTAAGACCTGAAAATGGGAATAGAAGCAACAAAGAAAACACACACTTAGGGAATTATGGAAATGGAAAATTTAGGTAAGCAAACAGAAACTATAGATGCAGACATCACCAACAGAATACAAAAGATGGAAGATATAATCTCAGGCACTAAAGATACGATAGAGAAAATAGATTCATCAGTCAAAAAATGCTAAATCTAAAAAATTCCTAACTTACAACATCCAGGAAATCTGGAACACTGTGAAAAGACCAAATCTAAGAGTAATAGAAATAGAAGAAGGAGAAGAATCCCATCTCAAAGGCCCAGAAAATATATTCAACAAAATCATAGAAGAAAAATTTCCCAACCTAAAGAAGAACATGTCTATAATGTACAGGAAGCTTACAGAACACCAAAAAGACTGAACCAGAAAAAAAAATACCCTCATCACATAATAATCAAAACATTAAACATACAGAATAAAGAAAAATATTAAAAGCTACAAAGAAAATAGGCCAAGTAGCATATAAAGGCAGAACTATCGAAATTGAACCTAACTTCTCAACAGAGACCCTAAAACTGAAGGTCCTAGACAGATGTCTTGCAGACTCTAAGAGACATCAGATGTCAGCCTAGACTACTAAACCCAGCAATACTTTGTTACTGTAGATGGAGAAAACAAGATATTTCATGATAAAGTCAAATTTAAACAATTTCTATCTACAAATCCAGCCTGACAGAGGTACTAGAAGGAAAACTCCAAACCAAGGAAGTTAGCTATACCCACAAAAACACACGCAACATATAACCTCATACCAGTAGAACCCAAAGAAGGGAAACACACACATAGACACATACATCACATGCACACACACACACACACACACACACACACACACACACACACTACCACCACCACCACCACCACCACCAACAACAACAAATAACAGGAATTAACAATCACTGGTCATTAATGCCTCTCAACATCAATAGACTCAATTTGCCAATAAAAAGACACAGGCTAACAGAAAGGATATGAAAACAGGATCCATTCTTCTGCTGCATACAAGAAACATACCTCAACTTCAAAGACAAACACTACCTAGAGTAAAGGGTTGGGAAAAGACTTTCCAATCAAGATATCCTAATATCTAACAAAATAGACTTCAAACTAAGATTAATCAAAAGAGGTGGAGAAGGGCATTTCATGTCTATCACAGGAAAAATCCTTCAAGATGAAAGCTCAATTCTGAACATCTATGTCCCCGATACAAAGGCACCCACATTTGTAAAAGAAACATTACTACAGCTTAAATCACATATTGAACCTCACACATTAATACTGGGAGACTTCATCCTCCATCTGTCAGCGATTGACAGGTTGTCCAGAAAGAAACTAAACAGAGAAATAGCAGACATTATGACTCAAATAGACCTAACAGACATCCACAGAAACAGAAGAAACATTGACAAATTCTTTTTATGAGGCCACAGTCATCCTGATACTCAAATGATACAAAGACTCAACAAAAATGGAATTACAGACCAATTTCCCTCATGAACATTGATGCAAAAGTACTCAATAAAATACTCACAAATCAAATCCAAGAACACATCAAAAAGATCATCCACTAAGATCCAGTAAGCTTCTTCTCAGGGATGGTTCAATATAGGAAAATCTGTCAATATAATCTACCATATAAACAATCTGAAAGAAAAAAAAAAACCATGATCTTTTCATTAGATGCTGAGAAGACTTTTGACAAAATCAAACATCCCTTCATAATAAAAGTATTGGAGAGATCAGGGATAAAGGAATATACCCAAATATAATAAGAGCAATATACAGCAAACTGACAGCCAATGTTGAATTAAATGGAGAGAAACTCAAAGCAGTTCCACTAAAATCAGGAGCAAGACAAGGAACACTGTCTCCACATCTATTCAATATAGTACTCGAAGTTCTAGCTAGATCAATTTAGACAATGAAAGAAGATCATGGGGATACAATTTCAAAAGGGAGAAGTCAAACTTTCACTATTTACAGATGATATGATAATATACTTAAGTGACCCCAAATTCTACCGGGGAACTCCCACAGCTGATAAACACCTTCATTAATGTGGCTGAATAAAAAATTAACTAAAAAAATCAGTAGTCCTCTTACATCAAATGATAAAGGGGCTGAGAAAGAAATCAGGGAAACAACAGCCTTTACAACAGTCACAAATAATACAAAATACCTTGGGAAAACTAACTAAGCAAGTGAAAGACCTGTATGACAAGAACTGAAGTCTTTGAAGAAAGAAACTGGAGAAGATATCAGAAGATGGAAAAATCTCCCATGCTCATGGATCAGTAGGATTAACATAGTAAAAATGATCATCTTACCAAAAGCGATCTACAAATTCAATGCAATCCCCATCAAAATTCCAACACAATTCTTTATAGACCTTGAAAAACAACACTCAACGTCATATAGAAAAACAAAAAACCCAGGATAGCTAAAAGAATCCTGTATCAAAGAACTTCTGGAGCCATCACCATCCTGATCTCAGGCTCTGCTACAGAGCTATAATAATAAAAACAGCACGGTATTGCCATAAAAACAGACAGATGGATTAATGGAATTGATTCAAAGACCTGTATATAAATCCACACAGCCACAGACACCTGATTTTTGATAAAGGAGCCAAAATTATACAATGGAAGAAAGAAAGCATTTTTAACAAATGATGCTGGCATAACTGGATGTCAACATGTAGAAGGATGGAATAAATCCATCACCCTGCACAAAACTCAAGTCCAAGTGAATCAAAGACCTCAACATAAATTCAGTTACACTGAACCTGATAGAAGAGAAGGTGGGAAATAGCCTTGATTGCATTGGAACAGGGGACAAGTTCCTGAATAGAATACCTGTCACACAGACACTAAGATTGATAATTCATAAACAGGATCTCATGAAACTGAAAAGCTTCTGTACGGAAAAGGACAGTGTCAATAGCACAAAATGGCAGCCTGCAGAATGGAAAAAGATCTTCATTGACCTCACATCTGACAGAGGGCTGATTTCCAAAACATACAAAGAATTCAAGAAACTAGACATCAACAAACCAAATAGTTCAATTAAAAATTGGGGTATGTGGGGTTGGAGATATAGCTCAGCAGTTAAGAGCACTGGCTGCTTTTCCAGAGGATCTAGGTTCAATTCCCAGCACCCAAATGACAGCTCATAACTGTCTATAAGTCTAGTGCCAGGGGATCTGACACCCTCACACAGACAAATGTACACATAAAATAAAAAAATTAAAAAAATAAATAAAAGTTGGGGTACAGATCTAAACAGAGAATTCACAGCAGAGGAATCTCCAATGGCTAAGATACAACTAAAGAAATGTTCCACATCCTTAACTATCAGGGAAATGGAAATCAAAACAACTCTGAGATTTCATCTTACACCTGTCAGAATGGCTAAGATCAAAAACAAAAGTGACAGCTCATGCTGGAGAGGATGTGGAGCAAGGGGAACACTCCTTCATTGCTGGTTCGAGTGCAAACTTGTACAGCTACTTTGCAAATCAATATGACAGTTTCTCAGAAAACTGGGAATCTACCTCAAGACCCAGCTATATGACTCTTGGGTATATACACAAAGGATGTTTAATCATACCACAAAAACCCTTGCTCAATGTTCTTGGCAGCATTATTTGTTATAGCCAGAACCTGGAAACAACCTAAACGTCCCTCAACTGAAGAATGGATAAAGAAAATGTGATACATTTACACAATTCAGTATTAATCAGCTGTAAAAAACAATGACATTATGAAATTTGAAGAGAAATGGATGGAACCAGAAAACATCATCCTAAGTGAGGTAACCCAGACCCAGAAAGACAAACATGGTATATACGTACTCACTTATAAGTGGATATTAGCTGTAAAGTCTTTACATGGATAACTATGGTACAATCCACAGACACAGAGACGCTAGGTGACAAGGAGGACCAAAGATGGAACACATGAATCTCCCTGAGAAGGGAAAATAGAACAGCTCTTGTGGGTAGACTAGGGGGAGATGGGATGGGAACACCAAGGATCAGGTTAGGGATGAATGGAGGAGGAGAGTATTGAAAGAGATGACTGGAAACAGGGTGAATTTTGGGGTCAGCTAACAACTTGGTCCAAGAAAAATCTCCAGGAATCTACAAGGATAACCCCAGCTAAGACTCCTAGCAATAGTGGATAAGTAGCCTGAATGGGCCATCTCCTGTGACCAGGCAAGCCTTCCAGTGGAGGGATTAGAACATCAACCCAGCCACACAAACTTTGACCCACGGTATGTACTGCCGATGGGATGCACTGAGATAAGGGTGGTGCAGACATTGTGGGAATGGCTAACCAAAGTCTGGTACAGCCTGAGACCTACACTGTAAGAATGAACTGACACTGACACTGCTTGGAGTACCAGGACCCAGGGGCTAGATGGCCTAGAGACCTAGGATAGAACCAAACCCAACTGGAAGGAAATAATGTCAACATAATGATACCTAATTATATTCATCCAGTAATTGATGGAAATAGATGCAGAGAACCGCAGACAAACTTTAGGATGACCTCAGGGAATCCCACTGAAGAGAGGGAGGAAGGATTGTATGAGCCAGACAGGTCAAGGACATCACAAGAAAACTCCCCGAAACAACTAACCTAGACTCATAGGAGCTCACAGAGTATGAACCAACAACCAGGGAGCCTGCATGGGATTGACCTAGGCCCTCTACATACATGGGACTGTTGTATAGCTTGGTCTACTTTTCAGAACTCCTAACAGTGGGTGCAGGAGCTGTCCCTAATGCTTTGGCTGTCTTTATGGGAACCTATTCCTCATATTGGGTTGCCTTGCCCAGCCTTAATACAAGGGGAGGTGCTTAATCCTACAGCAACTTGCTATGCTATGCTTATCATGAGAGGCCTGCCTTTTTCTGAACAGAAACAGAGGAGGAGTAGATAGGGTGTCTGAGGGGAAATGAGAGGAGGGAATATGAGGAGAGGAGGGCAGGGAAACTATGATAGGGATATAAAATAAATACATTAATTATAAAAATTCAAATAGTAATAGAAAATTCATACATTTATAAATTTTCCTAATTCAGAAGAACTTGAGGGAAAACTTCTTACAGTGTAATTTATATAATGTGAGCATCCAGGCTTATTATTTACATAATAATCCAATGTTGGGACAAATTAAATCACACTCAAGGAGGTATTTTTTAAATTGCTTATATGACTTAATAAAAATCACCTGCAATTAACAGTTGTTTATAGTCAAAGTAATGATAAAAAGACTTAAAATATTTTGAAAATTATTTATTAAAACTTTGATCTCAGCTAAATATTTCAACCTGTACATCTGTGAGTATCAATCTGAAATTAATAATGCCTAAATGAACAGATTATTTCATAAGCTCATCACACAATGTTTGTAGTGAAGTATGATGTAAATATGTTACACACACAAACACACATAAATACACATATACACACAAGCACACATACTCACATGCAAATGCATATACACACATTTAAACACATGCACATACACAAACAATTGGCCAGATCTTTGGATGGAGACTAGAAGCATGGCTGTCGATGTCACAATATCTGACTATAGCAAAGCCTAGAATTACAAAAGCACAAATTTTGTCTGTGGTCAAGTTTACCCACTACAATCAATTTAAATGGGAAACATCTTCGCATTTAAAATGTGAAAGTCACAACAAATGCGGACCTGTAGCACTTCAATACTGCAAAGTTTTTATTTTTTTCACATTCAAGAAAGTTACACCTCTTCCAGGTCATGTACACAAAAAGATTCCAAGGGGAGGTGAGACCTCTAAATTAGGTACCAGAAATTCTTGCACGTAAGTCTAAATAACCAACTGTGGCTAAGAGTGTGTTGTCAAGCTATAGTCTTGGAGGATAGAGAACTCTCTGAGGAAAGTGATGACAGAAGAATATGGAGTGATAACCAAGAATCTCTTCATTTCTATATCCCTCCCATCCAGGGATAAATTAAAATTAAAACGACATCACATTCAGACAACCTAGATAAACTCACAAAGGGATATTTGCATCTCTCCTAGAGAACCTACTGTGAAGACATAGAGTCGTGGCACTTTGATTTGAAATGGAATTAAACACATCTGTGAATATGAACAGAGACATGAGCGGAAGTGAAGCAGCTGTCTATGGGGTTGATGAGGGTCTCTGTATGATTTGGAGGGAAAGACTGAGATTCCAAAAACAACTGTCTTGATGGCCAAGGACTGTATGGTTTAAAGAACTAAGCAAATTCCTCCAATTATGATGAGATTTCCTGAAGGAACTGCACCTGGAGTGTCTATCAAAACTCTCCCTCTGTAGCATAGATCTTTGAGAACATGGGCTACTGTCCATATGTCTACACGGAGGAAGGAGATGAAGTGGGTCAATCATGGGAAATCTGTTTCTTCTAGTTATTTCATGACCATCCTCTGTTTTCAAATACCCTCTCATTATATGCCCCATCATAATATAAAATAGTATTAGTAATTATCATCATGCATTAGCCACTATCCACATAAAAACCTCTCACAGTATTCACAGTGACATCATTATAAATGAGTCTATCTGATTCAGCCTGGTCATAGAGTTAATTGGCCAAGCCCTCAGAAATACTAAGTAAAAGAGAAGGCGTCAGAGTTCTATTTCGCTTGATCCAAATTCGACTTTTTGCAGCCTTCTTTCTTGGCGTTGTATGGCCTTGTTTACAACTGCAGGAGCACTTGGAGTGGGGGTGGGCTCAGGCCTGCCATTGTTTCTAATGATGAATTATGGTCACGGTTGCCTTGTAACCCCAGCTTCTCAGAAAGCTAGCTGGCCGACCACCTGGCAGGAGTGATTTATTGAAATGTATCAGCTCTTGTTTTGATGTGCCTAAGTGCGTCCCAGTACACCTTGGGGTAAATACACTGTGGATGAAGAACTGTCAAGGCAGCCACCCATGGAGTTGTTTATGTTTTGTAGCCAGTTCATGGTCCCCAAGAGAGCCCTTCCTCCTGCTGGAGTCGGCTGGTGGGGGAGAAAAAGGGGGGTGGAAGCCAAAAGGGATGATCCCTAGCCCATCACACCAGGAGCCTGAATGATGAAAAAGAGCTGTCTTCCCAAGGAAGAAAATCTAGGATGACAGTGAAGCATTCCTCAGAGGACCCTTAAGGAGTTGAGTAAAACTGCTGACCTCTTTCCAGGGACCAATAAATAATTTACAACCCATCTCCAAAATCTGTCCCAAAGCATTTTTTTTTTCTTCAAACATTGAATATTTCTGGCCAAAATTAGGTTTCACATAACAACAATATTCTAATGATTGCATACTTTTGTTGTTTCTGGGACATATTCTAATTCTTAAAAACATTCTTACCATAGGGATGTTTTGGTTGAATTTAGGTAATAGTGATATTATGAGACTTACTGACAATAGGAGTGGAGGGTGACAAATTTATTTTTGTATTGAATTCCCTTTGAGTAGCAGTTTATGGTTCATCAGATAGAAACTTCACTAAAGAACCTCTGTTTTCAGATATATCTAATTAAAAATTTAAGGACAGATTTTTTTCCATAGAAACTGGACTTTTAACAACTTTTTTGTTTGTTTGTTTGTTTGTTTGTTTTGTTTTTTGTTTTTAGAGACAGGGTTTCTCCGGGTAGTTTTGATGCCTGTCCTGGATCTCACTCTGTAGACCAGGCTGGCCCGGAACTCACAGAGATCTGCCTGACTCTGCCTCCCAAGTGTTGGGATTAAAGGCGTGCACCACCGCCGCCCAGCAAAACTCAAATTTTACAGAGAAAAATTTAATGGTTACATGCTGAACAATATTTTCTTTCAAAACACTGGGTTTTTTTTTTCCCTAAATGTTCTCATAATAAGGAAATTCGTGTCTCATAGGACATTTATGACAATGAAGATAAAATTGTAGGTATTTCAAATGTAAAAGTACACAGGGCCAAGATCCTGGACCTAGATCAGATGAGCTACCTACCAGTCAGACACAACAGGCATGTTGCGGCCTGGGGCCTGGAGTAGTTGACCTACATTAGGTCTAATTTAATGTGGTTGTTTGCTGCGCATCTTCTCTGCATTTTGAAAAAAGCCAGAAAAGGAAAAAGAAAGTGTAAAATTTTGCATTCTTTGGTGATGACAACAATTTTAAAATAATTTTGCATCTGTCTAACAGGCAATGAAAAGCGAGGTGTCTGGAAGAAAAATGCACTAGCAACGTGGGCGATTCTACAAGGATATTGACTCATTAGAACACTGTTGCTTGCTTATTTCTATACCAACTTCTATTAAGTTGGCTGTCCTTCTATATGTCTCCCTCTGAGGTCCAGAAAACACCAGGGGAGATGGGATGGAGAGATTACAAAAGACAGAAGATTGAGAATAGTGCTACGAAATGTGAAATGCTGTTTTCCAAATAGGGCACGGCAGTCTAAATTATAAACACATATCAAGCAGGTGCTGCTACCTGAACAAGACTTTGAATAAGAGAGATATAGAGCAGGCCAGGGAAGAAGAAGGCAGTCAGCAAGAGTGGGAAAAGGAAGGGCTAAGAGAAGATAAAGGGCTGTGGATCAGATCACAGTACAGTCTATGCCTGTATGTAACTGTCAGAGATAAAACACTAAAAAATAAATGAAAAATTCCTGATTAGGAAGTGTCAAAATACTGCAGGTCCAGGGTCAGATAATCCTCAGCTCTCTTTAGTCCCCTTAATGAGTACTCATTCCCAACAACTTTATCCTGACTCAACATCCTTAAAACCAATGGAATGTATTAACACAGCAAATGGCTAGCTTCCACCAACCCAAATTTTAGAACTGCAGTTAGATGGTGTATAATACCTGCAGGAGAGATGTCCCTGCCTTGCAGTAACAGCCTACCTGATGTTCCTTGAGTTTGGAAAATGCCTTCACTTCCTTTAATTCTGTGGCTATAAAAAGGATAATGTAACTAATTTCATATTTGAAGATGTCCATGGCAACCTGACACATGAGTCATAGTCCTGAGTCATGGTCATTCATATTTGGCTCTCTTCAGTTCCCGTTAAGGTGACAGCTGTGCTTCATATTGACAGAAAGAAACGTGCAAACATAGGAAAGCATGCCATACAGGGTCAGGAAGAAGCCTTAGATGTTTTCATTAACACTTCAGCACAGCACTCTGCTTCTCCCTATTCCCATGGTGTCTTCATCTATCATGGTATCGCTTTCCATGAGCCGGTTTTTTGAAACCTAGTGCCTATGGTGAGACACTTTGCTCAGCCTCAGTGCAGGGAGGAGGGGATTGGACCAGCCTTAACTGAATGTACCAGGCTCTGCTGACTCCCCAAGGGAGACCTTGCCTTGGAGGAGGTGGGAATGGGGCTTGGGTTGTGGGGGAAGGCTGGAGGGCAGGAGGAGGGAGGACAGGGGAATCTGTGGTTGGTATGTAAAATGAATAGAAAATCTCTTAATTAAAAAAAAAAGTCCAGCACAGCACCTGCTCTTAGCTCTCTCGGTATTCTTACTAGAGATTGGTTTGGATTGTTTTTTCTTGGTTATAGAGGGGGATCCAAGGTTTAAAGAACTGAGCTCTGATATAAGAGAGGTACATGACCTGAAAGTCTTTCTAACACTGAGCTTAACTCCTCAGCGGAAGGTGACAGCATACTCATTAATAGCTAATGTGCTGACCTGACTTCCATATTTTTAATAAAGCCTCACTTTTGCTTCTTTTACTACTATTGTGCCATACAGTTGTCTTTTTTTAAATATATAATTGGAAATAGATTCTTCTCTCACACAATTCAGCCTAACCACAGTTTCCCCTCCCTCCACTCCTTCCGGCTCCCCCCAACCTCCCCTCTCTCCCAGACCCACTCCTGCTTAAGTTTCCCTTCAGGAAAGAGCAGGCCTCCAAGACACAACAGCCAAACATGTCAAAGCAAGATACAATAAGACACAGCAAAAGCCCTCATGTGAAGGTTGGGCAAGCTAACGCAATAGGAGCAAAAGATGAGAGAATTAAGAGGCAGAAACTTCAAGTGGTTTTATCTTTCCATTTCACTGTCATCTTCTGTCATTTCTGCCTGCCCTTATATTTAAAAGAAAATGCATGTCCTGTTTTGTAGGAGACATACACACAAACACACACACACACACACACACACACACACACACACTCGTCCTGTTTATAGGGGACACATAGACACATGTCTTAAAACAGGACAGAAGGAGATGATGCCTCACAGTAATTTGTTTTTTTATGTTATAAATTACTAGAAGAGAGGAGTTCAAAAGCTCTGTCTTATCCTGTCATAGTGAAACCCATAAATAAGTGCAACTATTACATGTTAATCAAAAATTGGAAAAAAGTCTAGCATGGAAATGTTAGCTGTTTTGATTATTGCACACCGTATACGTATACCAAATTACCACACAGTGCCCCATAAATCTGCATAATTAAAGTAATATTTTCTTAAAAATAATTAAAAAAAAAAGAAGTCTCCATTAAAATGGAAAAGCCCCAGAGGGGTTCCTAGATTCATGGCTTTTCGGCTAAGCTTTTCACATTTTGACAGCTGCAGTGTCTGAGTGTGGATCCTGTAACTCTCCTTTCTCATCTTCAGAGAAAGTAAGTCTCAAAAGACCCTTTGTGGTCTCTGTCTGAGTGTCAGGTCCCCTGATGCTTTGTTACTTTCAGGATAAAGAGATTCCAAATAGACAAAAGCCTTTTCCATTCTTAGTACTGCTTAGAAAGCAAGTCCTGTGAAGGCAACGTTTCACGCTGGTGCTTTCTTTGTTTTCTGGGTCCAAACATGTCCGACTTCCTAGTAAAGAGAACTAGGAAGTAAATCAAAATGAGTTGGGAGACGTAAGCTAAGGATGGCAGAAGTACAGTGAGAGGAGGAAGTGCAATGGGGTGCTCCTGCTCCTGGAAGTTCTACTGAGTCAGCGAGACAAAGGCGAATCTATGACCCAGGAAGCAAAAGGTGTTTGATGAATGGAAAGGTGAGCTTTATGGTCCAGGAGGTAGAACAAGGTCTGAAAAAAAAAATAATTAGGAAAAAAATGCACTAGGAAGTAGCTTTCAAAAATCAGGAATGATGGACTGGGTGGTGGTGGTGCATGCCTTTAATCCCAGCACTTGGGAGGCAAAGGCAGGCCGATCTCTGTGAGTTCAAGACCAGCCTGGTCTACAAAATGAGTTCCAGGACAGCCAGGACTGTTACACAGAGAAACCTTGTCTCAAAAGACCAAAAAAAAAAAAAAATGGAAAAAATAATCAGGTATGGTATGGTCTTCATTTCTCAGTCTTCATGTCAAACAAAAGCCAGCAGCACTGGGTCTGTGAGTGTTTAGTACCATGCTTGATGTTTAGCAGTTTTCAGTAAATACTTATTAACATTATCATTGCTAGTTTCTTAGAGATGCTTCCAACTGCCTCTTCCATTGAAGGGCGTATGCTTACCCCTACTGGCATGCCTGTCACTCATCTATTGGTTTCTTTATTGCCCACTTGCCTCTCTATTGGTTATTAGCTAGTCATCATCCAGTGGGGTCCTTGGAGAGACAGGCTCTCTCATACTATGAAATACCATCAAGATCACATCTGCCAGTTCAGGAGTACTGTCCCCCAGTCCCTAGGCTCGCTCGTTCTCTGACAGTGAATCTGTTATGAATAAATTGATGACAAATGAGTTGTTTCCCAGCGAAAGGAGCATGAGGCAGTAAAAGAGATTGGTTTTGTTTTGTAAAACAGAATGCCATCCAAAGGATAGTGTTAAATCAGAAGGTCAGGATTTGGTACACAGACTGCCTGGGGAAAAACGAAACCCCTGCCTCCTTTTTTTAGCATCACTTGTCAGTTGAGTGGAAAATTCCTCTCTGTTGTATGGATGTAAGTGTGATGGAAATCATGTTTGCCTTGCTAGAGGCTCTTAGAGAAAAAGGAGTGTGGGTAAATGCTACATAAGTACTAATAAAGAGAACATGCTGAATAGCTTCTATTTCTACAGATGTCTTCTTTTCTATTTAGTGTCTCCTTTAGTTTTTCTCTCTTCATTTTATTCATTGCCCACTGATGTATATTTTTAAAACTATGTCGTCATACTGTAATCTTACAGGTCCCCGGCAAAGCTAAGGTCTGTGTCAATCTTTTGTTTGTATCCAGCCTAACTTTTCCCGATTTACTGGTTACTTTAACCATGGAGTTGTTTCCAAGCAAGATGCTACATACAGTAATATATATGTATGCTAGCTTATTATATGACAAAATAAACCTGAAAAAAATAACTGATTCATAGCAGGTTAGAGTGGGACAGTGTGGGGTTTGAACTGAAAAACATATGAATATATGAATTGTGCATCCACCAGGTCTTTCTGTCTTCTATCCATACACAGGAGAATCACTTCTAAAAGTATCCCTATTAATTAGGGTACTTCTCTTTTTAAATCAATTTATTTGCCAAAGACTGCCTAGAGGTACAATAAGAGCCTTTTAACTGCATTGTCTCTCATCTGGTTCTTGGTCACGAGACAATCACAAAAGTCTGTACATTCTTTCTGTGTTTTAAGTGTGTAAGAAAGCAGATTATCTGAATGTCGCTGTTGGAACAGTTTCTGGAAAGATAGTACACGATTTGAGGAGGAAGTAGGCTTGTGATTATCCAATAACTGCACCTGCCAGTTGCCAGTTTTATTACCATAAACAATACCTCTAAGTCTCAAATTCTTCATCTGGTAAATGAGAACAAGGTCTCTTGTGGTTGCTCCTGGTTGTCAGTGTGACTGAATTAAGAGATTTCCAGGACTAGTGAATGAACTTACACGTGTCTGTGGCCACCCACCCAGTGAGGAGTAACACCAGGGACAATGGGTAGGGGAGAAAGATGTGCCCTGGATATAGCCAGCACTATCCAATTGGCTGTTGGATAGAAGGAAGTCATATATGCTTTCCTGAAAGCCCTTTCTGAGCGAGGCTGTGTATAGTTCCTGCCATGTCTACTGACACCAGATTCCAATTTTTACAGCCTTCCCACTGTGGACCCAAATCCAATGACTCTTCAGGGAGTTTCCAAGTCTTCAGCACTGGATTGGGACTGCTAAACCGTCCATCTTTTTGGTTTGGAAATGCTATTGTTGAACTGCCCAATTCCTATCATATAATCCAGTCCAATAAATCCTCATTTTTGTAATATACATATATTTTATTTGTTATTTTTCTCTAGAGAGCACCGATTAATCTAGGGTAGACTTTAGTGGATGGGCTGAATGTTGAAAAATATTTTCTATAAAATTTTCCATAAAAATTCTCAGCAAAGAATTTTATTTTAAGTGTTCAGATTAATTATAGATGTGGTTAGTATTGCATCATTTTGTCTTTGTCTTTACTATTTGAAGGACACGGTGATTATTCTCCATTGTCAATTTGACTAGATTAGGAATCACTATGGAAAGACACTACTAAGTATGTATAATGATGTTTTGGGAAAGAATTACCTGAAGGGAGAAGACAACCCTTGAATGTGACATAATTCCATGGGCAGTGGTCCTGAATATAAAGTATAAAGCAAGTTAAGCCTTTCACACTAGTCCCTACTCTATCCACCCAGGGGGGTCAGAAGTGGAGGATTAAATGGGGAGCGGAGGGAATATGGGGATGGGACATCTAAAGTAAGTGCCATTGTATGGAAACCTAATACAGTAAAAGCTTCCTATAATAATATACATATATGGAGGTGATCTAAATGAAATTGACAAATAACAGAGAGACAGAGGCCCAACTGGTTATCTCTCGTCACCAAATGAAGCTTCCAGTACTGGGAATGGGTTATATTTAATCAAGTTGTTGGCCCAAGGGATCCCATGGGAACCCCCAAACAACCCAGGCTATTGCTAATATTGGTGGCTCTCCACAAACTGACAGGAAGGCCTCATTGATGAAGACCACACCTACACAACTCAGTGAAAACACAGAAGTTGAGGAAGATGCCTACACCTCTACACCTCTATGGACCAGTATTCATGGTACTTTGTATGCTACCAAAGGAGACAGGTAAATACCAACCCAGCTACAACCCTACAAAATCTACAAGAGTGACCTGCCTGGAGGATATGCTGGTGCAATCATGCCACAAAGCTTGTGAGGTAACCAACTCAGTATCTGATTTGAGTTAAGGTCCACTCCTTGAGATGGAACCCATACCCAACTCTACTTGGATGGCTAAGAACCTGAGACTAGATAGGCCAGGGACTTAGGGGAAAACCAACTACTACAATTTGGTTAAAGGAACATAGCAATAAAATTATTCCTAGTGACATCCTTCTATACTCATAGATCAGTGCCTTGCTCACCAAACATGAGAGAAGCTTCCTCCTACAGCTGATGGGAACAAATACAGAGAGACACAGCCAGATAATACGCAGAGAATAAAAGCCCTTGGAACACTCAGTCCTAAATGCCATGTCTCTATCAAATCCCTCCTCTCAGTGCTCAGGGACCCCTGTGGAAGAAGAAGTGGAAAGAGTATAAGAACCAGAGGGGATGGAGAACACCAAGGAATCAAGGCCTTCCTAATCAAAAGGATAGCAAGTCAGAGACTGAGGCAGCACATACAGGGCCTGCATGGGTCTGCACCAGATACGGTCCTAGAGCTGAAAAAAAAAGTGGACACATGCCCCCATCCCCAACCCAGAAGCTATCTCCAATTGATAGCCACTTCAAATTAAAAATGAATTTCTTTCAAGGGAGTCTCACTGGGGTAAACAAACCATTCTTAAGAGTAAGCCTCATTCCCAGCAGCAGATAGCCAACACAAAATGAACTCAATGGCATGTTTGGAGGTTCTTTGTGCCATAACGTTGAGTCAGTACATCATTATCTATCTATCTATCTATCTATCTATCTATCTATCTATCTATCTATCTGTCTGTCTGTCTGTCTGTCTGTCTGTCTGTCCGTCCGTCTGTCTATTTATTTCACTACAGGTCATTTGTGAATATATTAAATCTTCTGGTTTGGAGTTGCTATGAAGTTCCTGTGTGTGTGAACATGTGTGTGTCTACATCTATATGCTTTCCTTGTGCTATTTCTTTAACTTTTTGTTGTTTGGCTGTTTTGTCATCTTCTGGTTTGTTTTTCTTTGATTTATCTTATTTTATTTTACTATTATTTCTTAGGTCCTTGTTTGTCTTCTAAGGAGAGGCAGAAAGGGAGTGGATCAGGATGGGAGAGGATGTGCGAAGGACCTGGGGGAAGTAGAGGGAGAGGAGAAAACATAATCAGAATATATTGTATAAAATAATCAATTTTCAATAAAAGGAAAGAGAAAGATGAGGTGAGGACCAGCATTCATGTTCCTCTCCTTCTTGACTACCCAAACAATGTGATCAGCTGCCTTATGTTCCAGCCACCATGCCTTCCCTGCCATGGTGGACTGGATCTTGAAACTGTGGGGCCAAATAAATCATTTCTCCTTAAGGTTTTTGTTTTGTTATAGTTTTGGTTTTGTTGTTGTTAGTATTTGTCATAGCAGCGAGAAAAGTAATTGATGCAAATGTTGTAATATGAGGAAGCAAGCCTGTTAGAGTTACCCCAAGCACGTTTTACCTTGGGAGATTTACAAGTCTTTGGGTTTATAGACTTGAAAATAATAAGTAAGGAGGAGAAAGATGAATCAATATTTGCATTTATGCTCCCTTTGTCTATTTCATCTTGTGCAAAGACTGATTACAACACCACCATGGTGGTTTGAATAAGAACAGCCCCCCCTGAGGCTGGGGTATTTGAATCCTCAGTCACCAGGGAGTGGAACTGTTTCATAAGATTAGAAGGATTAGGAGGTGTGACCTTGTTGGAGGAAGTGTGTCACTGGGGGTGGGCTAGTCTCTCTCTCTCTCTTTTTTTTAAAGATTTATTTATTTATTATTTATACAGTGTTCTGCCTACATGCATGCTTGCAGGCCAGAAGAGGGCACCAGATCTCATTATGGATGGTTGTGAGCCATCATGTGGTTGCTGGGAATTGAACTCAGGACCTCTGGAAGAACAGCCAGTGTTCTTAATCTCTGAGCCATCTCTCCAGCCCTCTCTCTCTTTTTAATCTGCTGTGGATCAGGATGTAGCTCTCAGCTACTTCTCCAGCACAATGCCAGCCTGCTGCCATGCTTCCTGACATGATGATAATAAACCTCTGAAACTACTGTAAACCTGCCCCCAGTTAAATGCTTTTATAAGAGTTGCTTTGATCATGATGTCTCTTCACAGCAATAAAACAATGACTAAGACAACCACATTCCCTTCAACAAATGTTATGTGAGGTCCTACTATATGCCAAGCTCTGCGCTAGGCACTGGGGTGAGAGACCAGTGTGGTGTGCTCTTCAGCCTCAAGAAGCTTATGGATGCATCGACACCTCTGATATTAATAGAATATGAAGTAAAAATCACCAAAAACAATTAAAGCTGATTCAGAAAAAAGAATTCTATATCTGGATCATGGGATGCTATTGACAAGCTCATTGGCCTTAGCTGATATGTTAGAGGTCACAGACTAAAAGACCTCAAGTTCTGGACTTACATACATGAGACATAAACTTCATACCTCCAGGATCTTTAAAAAAATTAATTTCCAGAAATATGGAAAATGATTTCATAAACTTCAATGATCGTTGTATAGGAAAACACTCAAGCTTCATTTCCACATAGTTTCAATTTAGTGGAGCCTTCAAAAGACTCTACAAGCTAACATTTGCCACAATTCTGTTGAGTTTTTGTTAATTACACTGAGCCTACTGCACTCATTTCTATCATGTACTTCACCCCCACAGATGTTAGACACTACTTTGTACTTCCTCAGTGAATAAGCCCCCAGCAAGCATATAAAACTACAACAATTAGGAGATAATAACTCTGACTGGCTTGTGTTTAATTTCAAGTGTCAGTAATAGACTAAATTTGCTTTATCTTAGTTAATTGTTTTTAAAAAATATTATCAGTTTATTGTAAAGAACTTGCAAATAAAAACCATCATGCAGCTGGATTAACATAGCTACTCCAACAAGCGCTTGCCCACAGCTAAGTCTATGCTTCTTTTTTATTTATTTATTTATTTATTTTTTAAATTATACTCATGATATTCATTAATTACACTCATGATATTAATCACATTTGTGGTATTCATAGATTACATTCGCAGTATTCATTCAATTTTATATATATATACATATATATATATATATATATATATATTTAATTTTAAATGCCAAATGTCATTTATTGAAGTGGGGAGGAGGTCTTAAATACAGGCTTACAGCACAATGGGAGGAACCCGGAGGGCAGAAGTTCGCTACTGATGTTTTAGAATCTTGCTTCTAATCTGTTAACGCCCATTATTCAGTATACACAGACAAGGAATTTCTCTTAAGCATTCAGGAGGGTGGAACCTGGCAGGGAATTAGCATAGGGAGGATATCAAGGTCAAGGTGTGCAAGCAAGGCAGCAGTTACCCAAAATGGGGGCCAGGACCCTACAGGTCCCCCTTTTATTAAAAAATGAGCTTCTGACTTGGGTTGCGTGGGATGTCAGCAGGTCACCTTACCCGTCATGGAGACGCCTGTCCAGGCCACACAGGTGCTCTGTCTTAGGTTGGTGACTGCCCCCCAGGCATTACCCATCTCTGAATACTCATTTTCATACAGGCTCAATCGTGTGTGAGCTGCATAGTTAATTGCTGCCAAAGATCTCAAAGTGGCACTGGGCTTGTAATCTGTGTGTTCAATACAGAAAAGACCAACAGAGGTCCTATCTCATCCATAGCCAGTAGGCTAAAGGCAACTGAGCCATTCCCTTCCTTAACGAGCCATACTGTATGTTGGTGTCCTTGTAAGATAGTATCCCAAAAGCAACTGGAACTTGAGTTTATAAATTTATAATTTTCAAAGCCAATCGAGATGTACATAACTACTGAATTAAATTTATCATACCCAATAGAATGAAAGATTAACTAACTGTGGTAGCTACTTTTGTTGCCAGGGTCTCCATTGTGCTAGCTGTAGTAAGCAATTATGAAATGGTAATCCCAGGAAGAGTAGCAGTGGTGGGCGCCATTGCTATAACAGCAACAGCGGCAGCAGCAATGTCAAATTCTCTTCTGGATTGTGTGGACATCCACTGGCATGGATACAACTCCAGTAACACGTACTGCCAAGGCCCATTTTTCTTGATCCCAGCACGACTTTAGCTCGCAGCTCTTCTGGAGAATCCAATCTCATGGTTACAGTTCCTATGCTTATATTAATGCTTGCCAAAGCTGGCGATATTGGGCTCTCAATCTCCATTGGCATCAGAAGGGTAGATTTTTTTCATGAAGACCCATTAGGTCTCTGTCATGTTGGGCTTCAGCAGCAGCCACAGGGAGCGTTCAGTGCTCAGGAATCCAAAGAGGAACCTCATTGTCCTGAGGAAAGACATAAACAGAACCCTGGGGCCACACCAACACTAGATCGGGTCTCCTCCATGTGCTAGTAGAAAGATCCTTCCATTGCTCCAGAGGGTGATTTGCAACAGGAGCTCTCCAGTGCTTATCTGCATCAGATATTCCAGCAGAATCCAACGATAAAAAAATTAAAATATATAAAACAAGGGAAAGAATAGAATGTGGAGAGGAATGATGAGTCCCTAGTTCTCTCTTTTTTTGCTTTAGTAAAAT
>CABHPP010087784.1:0-35399 GCA_902168425.1 Peromyscus attwateri | reverse complement strand
TTTTTTTTTTTTTTTTTTTTTTTTTTTTTTTTGGTTTTTCGACACAGGGTTTCTCTGTGCAGCTTTGCGCCTTTCCTGGAACTCACTCTGTAGCCCAGGCTGGCCTCGAACTCACAGAGATCTGCCTGCCTCTGCCTCCCGAGTGCTGGGATTAAAGGCATGCGCCACCATTGCCCGGCCTTTGCCCTAGGTTTCTAAAAGCAAAATAAGGATTACTGATTTTGTTGGAAGGAAGTTCTTTTTCCTTACCAACCTTCAGGGGCTGAACTACTGCTATCCTAGGTCATGTGTTCAGCTTCCTCCTCCTCCTCGGCAGTAATGCCACTTCATTGTGCATTTGATACCATAGGCAGAAGAGTGCTGTTTGGTTGGTACTTAATCTTACCCTTGCCTAGGTCAGAAATGTTATATTTTGAACTGCAGGACCCTGTTCTGTTACTCTAGAATTTGCAGCTTAAAAGAACGTTTAGAAATACATGCTATTATTCTTAAAGTAATAGGCTCTTAGCTTGGCGTGGTGGTATACACCTTTAATTCTACCAGTACTGACTGGGAAGGCAAATGACCAGCTCTGGCTTCATATTTGAGACCCTGTGTCAAGAGAAAAAAAAAAAGATTCTTGACTTCATAGGCTTGTATAAAAATAAGCAATATATACACCTCATTGGTTGGTACATGTAGATTAAACAGAGAAGTGCCTTTTTAAAAAAATTTTATTTATATTTTATGCATGAGTGCTCTGCATGTATACTTGCATGCCAGAAAAGAGCACCTGATCTATTGTAGATGGTTGTGAGTCACTGTAGTTGCTGGGAATTGAACTTGGGACCTTTGGAAGAGCAGCCAGTGACTGCTGAGATTTAGAGCCCCTGATTAGTGTCTTAACTCACTGATTTCATCAGAAAGCTTAACTGCCTCATGTACATAGTGAGTTCTAGGCCAGTCTGGACTACATAGTGAGACCCTGTCTTTATAGAAATTTTGAAGCTAGGTGGTGCGCCTTTAATCCCAGCACAGGAGGCAGAAGCAGGCGAATCTCTTGAGTTTGAGGCCAGCCTCAGACTGAGTTCCAGGACAGCCAGGGCTACACAGAGAAACTGTCTCAAAAAATATTTTTAAAAGTGAATAAATCGATTAAAATTTTTTTTGCGGGGGCTGGTGAGCTGGCTCAGCAGGTGAAGGCACTTGCCCCCACACCTGATAGTATTGGTTTAGTCCCTGGGACCCACATTGTGGAAGGAGAGAACCAGTTTCCACAAACTGTTCTCTGACCTGCACTTTCACACTCACTGTAAACTAAAGGTGATAACAATAGACAGTCCTGTGGTTTGGGATACAGTGTATTGGGAAGCCTTTGATCAATACAGGTTTTTGTTTTGTTTTGCTTTGTTTGCTTGAATAGAACCAAAGAACTGTGCTTATTATGGACAGGTTCTTTTTTCTTTGTTTTTGAGACAGTCGAGTTTTTTCTCTGTGTAGCCCTGGCTGTCCTGGAACTTGCTCTGTAGACCAGGCTGGCCTCAAACTCAAGAGATCCGCCTGCCTCTATCCCCCAGCACTGGGATTAAAGGTGTGCACCACAGTGCCTGGCAGAGCATGGACTCCTCCTATAATTGGTCTCTTGCCAACCCCCAAATGCCATTTCAAAGCATTTTAGATATAATAATTGGATTCATTGTTTTTATAGTGCTTTATATTTATATTTTCAATAAATAAAATGGCTATGGGAGAAGTTGAAATCTTGAGATTGGGTGTGTAGCTCATGGTAGTGTTTGGTAAGCATACAGGAGTCCTAGCTCTGAAAAAAACAAAATACAGACTTTAACTCATTTTAACTTTCTAGTATTGATTTTGTAAGAGGACATTCAGTTTGAATTGGGTTGCATTGTTTCATGTATTCATGTTTGATTTAATTTTGACAATTTCCCCCTCTTGCTTTTTGGGTATATGTATATGCATATATATACGTTGCGGGGCCAAAGAAAAAGGATATCAGATATCTTCTATTGCATTCTTCCTTACAGCTTTGATTTATGGTCTCTCACTGAACTGGAATCTTGTCAGCTTTCCAGTTTGTTGGATACTTGTGATTCCATACCCAGTGGTGGGATCACAGACATGCAGTCATACCCAGCGTTTTATGTGGGTGCTGGGGATCTGAACCGAGTCGGGTCCTTACTGACGGAACAGCGAGCTCGCTCTGCCCGATGAGCCCTCGGCCCGGTCCCTTTGGTTTCATGCACACTAGACAGACGCTTTCCCACTAAGTTACGTTGTCATCCAAGTGGAAGGAAGGTCGGCTTGGCTTGTTAGAAGTGTTGCTTTTCTCTGTCCCCTTGTGGTAAAGAAAAATAGGGTTATGGTTGCTCCTGCAGTTCTTTTTCTGTGTTGTGTTGCTGCAAGGGATCCATACCAGGGTAAGCATTCTGTCAGTGACAAGTTCCTCAGTTCTCTTTGATCTGGAATTATGGGTGAACATGTTCTGGTTTTGTGTCTTTTGCTGGCCTGTAACTCTGGCTCTTACCTTTTCTTTCTTAGTGCTGGATTATAGGCAGTGCTACCACATTGGGCTCAGAAATTCTAATCTTCACTTAGTTTGGTATAGTTATGACACATGTATGTCCCTACAAGTCCGGGAGTGATTCTTCTATGTACTTTAAACTGTGTTTATATATGCTTATTTATCTTTTGGTGTTCTGAGCAATTTTCTTTTTTTTTTTATAGGACATCAGCAGCTCTATGACCAACAGCACAGCTGCCAGCAGACCCCCAGTCACCTTACGGCTGGTGGTCCCTGCTAGTCAGTGTGGCTCTCTCATTGGAAAGGGGGGTTGCAAGATCAAGGAAATAAGAGAGGTTGGTGCCCCTCCCCCATGTCTGTTAACTTTTTTTTTTTTTTTTAAGTCTTGTTTGGCCTATTTAGACAAGGATCTCTGAGAGCCTCCAGCCTCAGTCTCCTGAATGGGTACATCATCATACCCATACCAGATTGTGTTATAAGTAGAAAAGGTTAGCATTTGATATAAAGATTTAAGCTGGACTTGGTGGTGGTTCAGCTCTGTAATCTCAGCTACATAGGAGACTGCAAGTTCAGGTCTTGTCTTTGCTGTAAAGTCCAAGGCCAGGTTACTGGGGCAATTTAGGAGAGATGATCTAAAAAATACAAGATGGAGCCAGGTGTGGTGGTGCTTGCCTTTAATCCCAGCATTTGGGAATCAGGGGCAAAAGGGTCTGCTTGAAGTCAGCATGATCTACATAATAAGTTCCAGACCAGCCTGGGATACATGGTGAGACTCTCAGTTTAAAAAAAAAAAAAAAAGTGGGATTAAAAAGGTGTGTTTGGATTTGGGTCTAGTGTTACCGTAGTTGCTTAGCATGTCTGTGGCCCTAGGTTTAACCCCTGATACTGATTCCCCCATCATGATTAGCAGTCCATGAAGACTGTAATGTGATGATAATTTTTTAAAAAATACAATTCTTATATTTCATTTTTGTGGTGTCCAAGGTAGATACCCAGGGCCTCACAAATGCTAGGTGGATGCTGTCCCATTGAGCTACATCGTAGTGCACTATTCCCTACTCTCCTTATTTTTTTATGTTTTTTTTTTTTTGTTTGTTTTTTGTTTTTTGTTTTTTCAAGACAGGCTTTCTTTGTGTAGCTTTGGAGCCTGTCTTTGAACTTACTCTGTAGACCATGCTGGCGTTGAACTCACAGAGATCCTTCTGCCTCTGCTTCCCGAGTGTTGGTATTAAAGGGGTGTGCCACCATCAGCTGGCATCCCCCTTATTTTTAACATAGTAACTCCTATGTTACTAGCCTGGAACTTCTAAATTTACTAGTAATCTTGCCTCACCCTCCTAAGTACCTTGGACTACCATACAGCCTTTGCCTGGTTCAGTAATGAGAATATGAGATTATTAATTAGAATTTCTAACTTTTTGCATATCGTTACCTTTTTTTTTTTTTTGCCGGGCAGTGGTGGCGCATGCCTTTTTTTTGTTTTTTTTTTTAATTAATTAATTTATTTATTTTTTTGGTTTTTCGAGACAGGGTTTCTCTGTGTAGCTTTGCGCCTTTCCTGGAGCTCACTTGGTAGCCCAGGCTGGCCTTGAACTCACAGAGATCCGCCTGGCTCTGCCTCCCGAGTGCTGGGATTAAAGGCGTGCGCCACCAACGCCCGGCTAATTTATTTTTTATTTAATGCCGAATGCTGTTTATTGAAGGAGGGAAGAGGTCTTAAATACAGGCTTACAGCACAATGGGAGAACCCTGAAAGGCAGGAGGGCAGAAGTTCGCTACCAATGTTTTTATAATCTTGCATCTAAGCTGTTAACACCCATTATGCAGGATACACAGACAAGGAACTTCCCTTAAGGTTCAGGAGGGTGGAAACCCGGCAGGGAATTAGCATAGGGAGGATACCAAAGGTCAGCAAGCAAGGCAACAGTTAACCAAAACAGGGGCCAGGACCCTACAGGTCCCCCTTTTACTAAAAAATGAGCTTCTAACTTAGGTTGCATGGGACGTCAGCAGGTCACCTTACCCGTCATGGAGACGCCTGCCCAGGCATTACCCGTCTCTGAATACTCATTATCATACAGGCTCAATCGTGTGTGAGCTGCAGAGTTAACTGCTGCCAAAGATCTCAAAGTGGCGCTGGGCTTGCAATCTGTGTGTTCGACACAGAAAAGACCAACAGAGGTCCTATCCCACCCATAGCCAGTAGGCTAAAGGCAGCTGAGCCATTCCCTTCCTTAATGAACCTTACTGCAAGTTGGAGTCCTTGTAAGATGGTATCCCAAAAGAAAATGGAACTTGAGTTCCATTTTATTTTTTGGGTTTTTTTGTTGTTGTTGTTGAGGGAGGGAGCTTTGAGATAGTGTTTCTCTGTATAGCTCTGGCTGTCCTGAAACTTAATCTGTAGACCAGGCTAGCTTCGAACTCAAGGAGATCCGTCTGCCACTGCCTCCAGTGCTGGGATTAAAGGCATGTGCCACCAAGCATGACTCGTTCATTATTTTTTGAGATAAGGTCTCTCTAGCTGTGATTGGTCTGGAATTGAGGGATCTGTCTCTGTTTTTTGATTGCTGGGATTAAAAATGGGTGTTACCTTAGGGCAGTGGTGGTGCACACCTTAATACCAGCACTCGGGAGGCAGAGCAAGATCCAGGATAGGCACCAAAGCTACACAGAGAAACCCTGTCTTGAAACCCCCCCCCAAAAAAATGGGGGTGTTACCACATCCCATTTAGTGCGCCACTACCCCCGCCCCCCACTTTTCCCCATGAGACAGATTTTTCTGGCCCAGCTGTTGAGTTAAGTCTCCAAGGATTTTCCTGTCCCATCTCCCTAGCTTTTTTTATACGTGTTCTTGGGGTCCGTCCCCCCCCAAGACAGTGTTTCTCTGTGTAGCTTTGGAACCTGTCCTGGATCGCGCACTGTAGACCAGGCTGGTCTCGAACTCACAGAGATCCTTCTGCCTCTGCTTCCCGAGTGCTGGGATTAAAGGCGTGTGCCACCACTGCCCAGCATGTTCTTGGTTTTGTGCTGGAAAGCACTTCTGTAGACTGAGGCATTTTCCTTAGGCTACCCCCCACCCCCATGACTTGTATTTAGTATATAAGTTCGCATGCATGCATACTGGTCAGAGAACATGAGGTGAGGGGGTCAGTTCTTTTTATTCTGCCGTGTGGGTTCACTGGGATAGGTTGGTAGATTTAGTGGCAATTGCCTTTACCTACTGAACCACTAAACTTTTTTTTTTAATAGATTATTTATTTTGATTTTTTTTTTTTTTTTTGAGGCAAGGTTCCTGGAACTCTCTGTAGACAAGGCTGACCTCGAATTTAGACCCTCCTGCTTCTGCCTCCTGAGTGTTGGGATTAAAGTCACAAGCCACTGAGCCTGGGTTGTAGATTTATTTTAATTATGTGTATACGTCTCTGTGTGACTATTTGCATGAAAGTGCAGGTGCCCTGGAGCCTGGAAGACAGTTCTGCATTCCCTGGGGCTGGAGTTTCATTTGGTTGTGAACAGACTTTCGTGGGTGCTAGGAACTGAATTCAGATTATCTGTAAAAACAATAGAAGCTGTAAACAGCAGAGCCATTTCTCTAGTCCTGAAATAAAAGAAGAAAAAGAAAAAGATTTATATGTATGGGGTTTTTGCTTGCATGTATGTATGTGGCAGTTGTCAGCGGAATTCAGAAGAGAGTAGAATCTCTTGAAATGGAGTTACAAATGGTTGTGACTGACATGGTGATGGGAACTAAGTCCAGGTCCTCAGCAAAGAGTAATAGATGCTCTTAACCATTCAGCCATTTTTTTCTAGCCTCTTAAAACCATAATAGAGTTTTTCAGACTAGGTCTTACTGTGTAGCTCTGGCTGTCCTGGAACTCACTCTGTAGACAAGACTGGTCTTGAATTCAGAGATCCACCTGCCTCTGCCTCTCATGCTAGTACTAAAGGTGTGCACAACTATACCTGGCTAAAAGAGTTTTTAAATCACATTTTATCTATTTGTGTTTGTGTATGTTCATGTGTGCTTCAGAGGACAACTTGTAGGTCTCAGTTCTCTTTTTCTACCAAGTGAGCGCCGCCCCCCCCCCCCCCATTGATTTTAGGCTGTTAGGCTTGGCAGCAGGCATTTTTGCCTCTTTTTTGACAGTCTTTCTCTTTCCCATTTCTTTATCAACTTTTTCTTTCTTTTTGTTGGGGAGGGGGATGCTCTTGAGACAGAATTTCTCTGTGTATCTGGCTCTGCTGAAACTCTCTGTAGATCAGTCTGGTCTTGAACTCACAGAGATCTACCTACCTCTGCCTCCCAAGTATTGGGATTAAAGGGGTATACCACCAACATCTGGCTTTTTTTTTTTATTCCCCCCCAAAAATTATTTATTATTATTTATGTGTGTTGGTGTTATGCCTGCAAGTATGTCTGTATGAAGGAGCCAGATCCCCTAGAATGGAGTTACAGACAGTTGTGAGCTGCCATGTGGGTGCTGGGACTTGAACCTGGTTCTAGTAGAAGAGCCGCCGGTGCTCTCAATCTCTAAGCCATCTCTCCAGTCCCTACCCAGCTTTGTCAACTTCTCATGAAGTTTTTTCATGTTTAAACTAAATGTTACTAAATAGTCCAAAAGGGAAACTAGTTGAATTTTTTGAGTCTTTATACAGGATGGTTAGGAGTTTTAGGTGCAGGAGCATGTGTCTTTGTAGGTCATGGGAAGTGGTTTTGGTTTAAGTTTTTTTGTGATAGTGTCTTGCTGTATCCCAGGCTGGCCACAAACATGTCATATGGTTCCCTGTTTTAGCTTCAGAGACTAGGTATGAGCAGCCAGTTTGAGGTTTGTTTTGATGATATATTTTAAATACTTGGAGTGGTGCCTGACACAGAATAGGATTGATGAAAATATTTCTTCAATAAGAATATGAAAGGTGAGTGTATTTATGAGAATTTTGTTTGGCCCACAAAGTTGTCATTATTAGGTAAGAGGAAATTGTTTCAAAGGGACTTTTTCCTGAGTGCAGGTTAAATGTAGGCCATTACTCAGTTTTATTCTTGTCTTTCAGAGGTAATTTATTTTTAACTTTAGTAAGCAATTGTGTCTGGAATAAGGGAAGAATGGGAAAAGAGAAAGAAAGGGGGGTAATAAGTATTGACTGAACATCACATTCTAAAGTTGATGTTGTGAAGGTTTTAAGAACATAGTTTTTCTCTGATTTTTAATTTCCTTTTACCTTAAAGAGTACAGGGGCTCAGGTCCAGGTGGCAGGGGATATGCTCCCCAACTCAACTGAGCGGGCAATCACTATTGCTGGCATTCCGCAATCCATCATTGAGTGTGTCAAACAGATCTGCGTGGTCATGTTGGAGGTAAGCCCTCAGGCTCATGCTGGAGGTGTGGGGCTGATTCTGGGGACGGAGGAACTGATCTATATTTAGTGAGACTAGAATTAGGTGAAGCTGGGAGGCTATCAGTGGGGGTGGGTAAGAAGTTCTCTTGAGTTCATACTTTCCTTTTCCCAGTTTTGACTTATCTGTGGGCGAAAACAGGATCTATTAAGTAGTCTTGTGGTTCGGGACAATTCTAGTGTCATGGGTAGGATAAGATAGACTACAAGGACTTCAGATTTCTGAAACACTGACCTTTTTAATTGCTTGACATTGACACGTTCTTTTATTTTTCACTTTGAAACAGGATATAGTCAAAACAATAATTATGTATCATAGAAAAAGTATCAATGGTGGTGTTTCTGAGTGAATTATGAAGTCCTGCTGTATATTCTGTTGCAAAAAAAAATAGAAATTAAGGGAAATTAAATTTTTTTGAGTTACATGGAGTTGAATCAGAAAAGAAAATGATCTTGCTTGTGTCTTTGAACCATATATAACATTTAGAAATTTCATATCCCACTTTGATTTTGTTATTTATACAAAAATGTGAGATCCTAAAAAATTATCAGCTAAAGTATATCTACAGATTGTGTGTGAGTTAAATTTATTTACAAGTGTGGAAATCATGACTAAAATTATTTCAGGACATATTTGGTGAGAATTAGTATGAGCCATAATGCATGAAGTTTTTTGTTGCTTTAAAGACAAATAACGTCAGATATTTGAGATTATGTCTAATCATGTACAACTTGATAATGGAGGGGATGGAAATATTTTTATTTAACTGACCTGTGTGTGCTATAGCCACACAGCTGAAGCAGCTTTGAAACCTTATCTCTTTTTGTTTTTTTCCCCTCTGACTCTCTCCCAGTCCCCCCCGAAGGGCGTGACCATCCCGTACCGGCCCAAGCCCTCGAGTTCTCCAGTCATCTTTGCAGGTGGTCAGGTAAGAGAATTCTTATTGGTGGGCTAGAATGAACAAAGATTATATTTTAAATATCTACTTTGCCAGCAACACACCAAGCTACTTTGCATGCTTGCTGAAAATCTGTACTTTTGGCCATAGTTTGATTTGCTTTTTTTTTTTTTTTTTTTTGTATTGGAGAAAAATTTGAATGCCAAGACCTTTTTTTAGCAGGCAGTGGAAGTTTTGTAGACACTCAGAAGAGTAATTTAATTGATTTGGTAATTTAAGGTGGTTTGGGTTAGGGTTAAATTCCTTCAGTGTCATTATTTCTCTCCCTATATCACCCTCCCATCCATGCTTTTGTATGTGTGGGATGTTAGAGGTCTGAGTAATGATAGCAAAGAAGGTGGACCTCTGGAGATTCTGGATGGTAGTCTCCAATGGCATGGGGGCATGACGTGGTAGGGTCCTGAATTTGAGTGTCCTACAAACTTTCCCTCCCCTTCACCTCACCTCCCCTACTCCTACCCTTTCACCCCCAAACTCCAGTGTGTTATCCCCCAGACTCTTAACCTCATAAACACTGGTTTGAAACCCCATGGCATAATTGAAATCAACTGGAGTAAGAGGAGCATACAAGTTTAGGATGGGGAGAGCATGCTGGGCTCAAGTATGAGAACACTACCAGAGCATTCTCTTGGTGCGTCTTCCTCACCAACCTAAACCATCTATCTTTGACACATGGTTTATTCTAAAGTTAGGGCTGTGTGAGAAGACCACTGATAATGTCATGGCACTAGTGTATTTTGATGGTTAGTGTTTACTTTGAGTAATAGGCTTTTAGAATACTAGAATTCAGGTTGAAATAGTCACCTTCATTTCGGCAGGTGAAGGTACGTTGCTTAAAGTGCCTTTCCCACTTGGAGCTGTCCTGTTTAAAAACATCTCTAACTATTACACTTACTTGTATTTGGTCTGAAAGACATTTGAGAGGGGAAAGTATCAACTTGGAGTCCATCTCACATTTTCTTCAATAATAAAAGTGAACAAGTTAATGTCTTGCTGAGAGCTTTCACAAGTAGTTACATTTCAGTGTTATCTTGATGTGTTAGAACTTTGTTTTCCCGTTAGCTTTGTTTAAACAGGTTTGTCACAGGGCTTTCAATACAAATAGTTGGGCAGGATAAGCAACAGCTCAGTCATTGTAGCCAGGAGGTCTCAGGAGGTCTCCCTTTTCCCATGGGACGCTAGGTTACCCAGTGCTGTGTCACCAATCCTCTGTTGCTATGTCTCCTTCCTCCTCGTCTTTGCTCCTCGTCACTCCTCTCCCTTTGGACCTCTCTGCTTCCTCTCCCTCCCTCCCCTTACTCAGTTAACTGCCATCTAAAAGCTTGTAGCTTCTTCCATGAGTTGCCCTGTCATGGGTCATTCCCAAGGGCCTTTTTATAAATGGACCAGTTCATACAATCTGGTCCACAGATGGACCTCTGTCTTTTGTGGCAAAGTGGGCTCTGTAGGGTTCAACTTCATCCTACAGTGACCACGACCTGGCATCAGCTCTGTTTCCTCACCCCTCACCTTACTGAAAAGAACCCAATTGTGCAGTGTCATCTGCCACTAGGTAACCTTTTTTTTTTTTTTTTTTTAAATTCACTGATTACAGCTCGTTTCAAATCTGTGTTGTGAGCTCCCTTTTAAGGAAAAAAGAAAAAAATAAACAACTTTTTTTATTTATTTTTTTATTTTTATTTTTTTGGTGTGAATTTCATGCTGGTGACAAGGTGCCGGATTGACAGCCCTGGAGACTGAAACCCTCTATTTATCCACAGGACAGGTACAGCACAGGCAGCGACAGTGCGAGCTTTCCCCACACCACCCCGTCCATGTGCCTCAACCCTGACCTGGAGGGACCACCTCTAGAGGTGAGAGGGGATGTTCAGTCTCCAAGGCTCACTCAATCCTTCCGCCTCAGCCGAGACTGCCAACAAACGGGGGGCCAGTGGCGCTGGTGATTTTTGTGCTGTGGACACCACCTGTCCACGGGGACCTGGACTGACCTCCCCACCTCATTTCACACAGGCCGCGTAGCCCACCAGATGGTAACACCAACTTTTTTTTTTTTTTTTTTAATTTTTTTTTGTTGTTCAATCCCTCTTTTCCCTCTCCTACTCCTCCTATCCCATTTTCACCTTCCCACCCCCACCTGGATGTGCTTTTGGGGGTGCTGGCCACTGTGACCGATGTGAGAAACTTCACATTCTATTAAGGAACCAGCCACTCCTTCCTTCCATCCCTTCTTTTTTTCCTTTCCTCCTTGTCCCCCCTCCCCCTCCCCATTACCTTGAAGACCCAGCTCCCTTTTGGGAGGATATGGTGTGGGGAGGAGGGCATAGTGGGGGCCGCAAGTACCTTTATGCAGGGTGGGGGAGGGGAGACAGGACTAGCAAATTGATCCCCCCCCCCCCCCCCAGTGCTGCTGTGGTCAGATCCCTAGTGATAGAGACCTAGCTAGCTAGCTTCTAGTGAACTTAAGGTCTTAGGCAGTGTTTGAATACATGTGGTGCAGGTTTGTGTAGATATAAATCCTTCATATCAGCACAATTTGTCGTGAATTGAATACATGGGGTGGGGGGGATTGGTCAGTTGAGTCATTGCTTTTATTTCATTTTCCATATTTTTGTTAAAAAACAGTTATGTATATGTTGCCTTAAAGAAAACTTGTATACCCTTTTTAAGAGGATCCCTTGAATAAAGTTACTGTATTTAGGGTTCAAAGAAGGCCAGCTCAGGTCTGACCATTTGTGAGATTCCCTTTACTGCCTCAATCTGCCTCCCCTTCTCTAGTTCAACTCTGGCTTCCTGGCTAGTTGAAAACTTGTCATCCCCACCACACTGGGTGGCTGTCCGTGATTGGTTTTTAATAGGAATTGTTTTCCTCCTTTTGTAGGCCTATACCATTCAAGGACAGTATGCCATTCCACAGCCAGATGTAAGTTTTGATTTCACTTCTTGTTTGAAAAACTCCCTCTCCATCCAAAATTGTCTTGATTCCTTTCTCCCTAGTAGACAGGAGTAAGTTGGGTCTTGAACATTTCCAGTGTTGTTACGGCTTACGAGGTGAACCACACATTATCAACTTGTTTGCCTTTGACTGTAACCCCTAGAAATGATCAGATTATTGGTTTCTTCCCCATGTTTCAGATTACTCTAAAAGAAATGTTCCATGGTGCACTACAATAGCTTGGACCAATTCAAACTGTCAGTAAAGTGTGCTTCCCATTGGGGGAGCGGGAGGTTGGGTTTGCCTTTAGGCACTCCTCAGTCTGAGGTTACAAATTAGAGAAAGCATTGAGGGTTTATTTACATAGGGAAGCTAGAAAACTGATTGTTGGAATTCAATTCAAACTTTACTAAGAACCTCCTACTTAAAAGTACTGGTATTTAGATTTTTGTCCAATGACATTTTTTTCTGCATGCTTCTTTCATCCTTACAAAAATCCTTTCAGGTGCTGAGATTAGACTTGGAAAGTTGAGTTTGGTTCTTGGTTAGTGGTAGCCCCTAGGAGAGGTGTGAAGTAGACTGGAAGAGGGATTATTTTGTCACCAGCTAGGACAATTATCTATGTGTATTACAAATAAGATAGTTGGGAAAATATTTGTTGGGGATGAAGCCCAGTTTGGTTTCTTGTTAAGCTTCTCTCCTCCTTGCAGTCTCCCTGCCCCCCTCGTCTCCTTCCCTTTTCCCAGTTCTGGTGGACCCTGCATGGTGTGTTTCCCTTAGCACCACTGCACAGTTTGTTTATCTAGCCTGTCTGTGCTTGTCCCTGGGGGAACCGTTGGCAATGGCTGCGTACACCTTCATTAAACAGTCCACAGGGGATGGTCATTGGGGTGGTGTTACTGCTTTCCTTTTCATATACCCCAAATGCATTCATTCTTGTATACTGACATCCTCTCTATTTCTAACCCTTACCTATCATACTCTGCCTCTCCTTTGGATTGTACTGTAAGCCCCAATCTTATCCTATGTTACAGTTGGAATAGTAGAGTCAACTTTGGGAGTCAGGAGCTGTGTACGTTTTCACATCTGGATGTGCTTAAGTGCTGACTAAGTTACCCTGCTAATGCTAGTCTCTCCTGTTTTCCTTCCTGTAGTTGACCAAGCTGCACCAGTTGGCAATGCAACAGTCTCATTTTCCCATGACCCATGGCAACACTGGATTCAGTGGTATGGATATCTCAGTGTTTATTTTTGTAAGGTGTAGTACAAGATAGAGGCCAGTCCCAAGGTCTCAGCTTGACAAGTGTTTAAAACAAACTTCATTATCATCCAGCATCTGCTGGTATAAACTTGACCTACTATGGCTAAAGGAGGTAATGTGTTTGTTAACAAGTTTTCATTTGGGGTGAGTTAATTACAAAAGAATAAAAAGCCCTGGAAGATTTGGGGTGAGGTCTGGGGATGCTAGTCAGGAAAGGGGTAGGCTGATATTTCTAGTAACCCTTCCTGATAGTGGCCACCTTGATCTGATTAGCATCCCCTTTCTCTCCACCAGGTGTTCACAAGACTTGGGTAGAGACAATCCATTTGTTCCAAATTATATAGTGTATTTTTGTTTTTGTTTTTGTTTTGTTTTGGGGCTTTTTTTTTTTTTCTGTATAAGGAATAACTTGTCCGATAGGGTTAGAATGAGACCACCAAACTCATTTTCACTTGTATCTTAACAGGCATTGAATCCAGCTCTCCAGAGGTGAAAGGCTATTGGGGTAATGATTAAAAAAAAAATCTGTAGTATTCTACTGTTATATTAATAAACTGGTGGGAGTCATGTTTCACTGCCCATAAATCATACCAGCAACATGCACATGGCAGAGAGGAGCTGAGAGAGCAAAGGGGTGGGCATGGTGCCCCTGAGGGTCCCTTGATGGATCTGGCCAACCACCTTCTAAAAATGTAGTTGAGAGCAGGACTAGAACTGTTAAGGGTTAGCCAGTTGGAATGGCCCAATCCTGATGTTCTTATGGATGGGTAGGGGTGTTTATGATGGGATTTTTTTTTCTTTTTCTTTTTTTCTTTGGAAAATCAAATAAAAGCCAGAACAATTAGAACAAAAGACAGAATAAATCTGGAGAAATAAACTTCCCTCAAACTGATTGCCATTTTATGTATTTGATCTATAAGTCTAGCTTGGTAGGATAGAGGTGGAGGGTGTTACTCTGATACAGGTATAATTAAAGCAACTCAGTGTATGTGCCAAGAGTATGATACCCGGTAACAGGAATGAAATTGGCACTGATTCTAGTGAGCATTGGATGAAATAAAATCAGGACACAGCAGTAATCTTAACCAGAACAGGGGTAGATGTATAGAAGCTTTGGTGTTTAGATTTTGCTCCTGTTTAAGAATACCACTCTTTGCCCCTTGTTATCTCCCTGTCTGTTAGTCTGGGCTTTGCAGGAAATGGCATGAAATCAGCTCTTCTGATTGTGTAGAAGAATCTTTCCAGCATTATTCCAATACCCGCTCCCATCTTTCCTCCTTGGAGGCTTCAGAGTTAGTGATGAAACCCAACAGCCAATGCTGTGTTTCCAGTTTATTTCCTTCTGTTAGTTTAATGTGCAAATCACTGATTCTGAATTCTGTGCATTAAATTTTCTTGCTCTTTTCTGTCTTTTAGCAGGTTTGGATGCATCTGCTCAAACTACTTCTCATGAGCTCACCATTCCAAACGATGTAAGTATGAAGTATGTTAGAATTCTGAGGAAAACCTTGCTAGAGAGAATTGATACAATTAACTGTTACAGTTTTCAAATGCAGAATCTCCTACTATCCTGTAGAAATTATTTGCCTTTCTCTTAAAGCATCTAGAGACCTGTTTCCCCCAAAAGAGCATCCATTTTTACTTTGTGCTTTGGGAGAAGAGATGATGTCAGGATGAATTCATGAATTTTGACGACCCAACACTTTTATTTATTCCTAGCTATCTCGTTAGATTCATTATTAGTATTGTTCTGGTTAATTTTTCTTTGGAGTGGAGGCAGTACTATGGGAATAGAAACAAAAACTAATGGTTGGGCTGAGAAATTGGCTTGGAGTTGACCTGATTTGTAGTTAATCACATGAATGGTTCAGGAATTGAAGTGGGAACCCATAATTGAAGGTTTTGATAGCAGTATATCAGGAGATCACAGAGTGCAATTTTAGGTACAAAGTGTAGAAATTGGTATGTAGACTTGTGTGTACCTGTTCAACTCTTAATTTGGTGTGCTTTGTTGTTGTTTGTTTCTCAAGTTAATTGGCTGCATAATCGGGCGTCAGGGCGCCAAAATCAATGAGATCCGTCAGATGTCTGGGGCGCAGATCAAAATTGCAAACCCAGTGGAAGGATCTACTGATAGGCAGGTCACCATCACTGGATCTGCTGCCAGCATTAGCCTGGCTCAGTATCTAATCAATGTCAGGTAAGTTAGACCTATCTTTGGCTTCATTAATGCCAACACAGTAGTGAGGGAGGTTGTTGCCATCTAGAAATAAGTGGGTTTACTTGAGGTGGATACAGATTGCAAAAGTTACCCTCCCCCCCCCCCCTTTTTTTTTTTTCTCTTGAGCTCTGCTTCTGTCTTTAGCAGAGAAAAATAGCCAGATTGGGGTTTTATAGATTGCTTGCTTTTTGCTTTTGATGTTTTGGACAGTCGAAAGGGTGGCAGTATATGTTTTTGCTGAATAGGACAGTGCCCTAGCAATAGCAGATACACTGAAACACAGTTGTATTTTACTTGTTTCACAAATCATGTAGACAGGTCATTTCTTTTATGGATTTGGAGTCCAAAGCACCTTGAATTTTAGGGATAATGAGACATCTAAATAGCTTCTTGGAGGTAGCTGTTAGCATTTACTCTGCAAACATTTCTCAGGTGACAAGTGCGTTCCATCATTTGTGGGGAGACAAGAAGCGCAGGCTCCAGAGACTGCAGGTGTATTTTTATCTCCTGTTCCTTACCCCAGTCTCATACATCTGCAAGTGACTTCCTAAGGTTTTATCTCCCTTTTCGTGGGTACTGTTGCTGCACTTTCAGCTGTAGGGCAATTGTGTGTAGTCAAATGAGCACCCTATTGGGTGTTTTCTTTCCTAGCTCTGCCTCAGTCCCATTGTTAATAGCAGCCCATTTCCAAAGGGACTTAGTCTGTCTTTTTATGGGAAGAAGGCTTTCTCTGTCTTGTGTTTATTCTCTTGCACATTAAAATTAACAGTTCTTGAATCTACTACTTGAGAAAGGAATTCATGAATATGAAGTCTATATTCATGTTATACATGTGCCTATGTATTTATACCAACCAGAGTTTTCAACCCTAGTTGAAAACATTGTCAATTCCCCTTGAGCTACTGCAGTTCTTCATATAGAAAGGACTATATCTAGACGTACTTTGTTTTACTACCACACCAAGTTTTTATGTTAAGTAAAAAAGTAGTAATCTTATATAGACCCTGTTAAAAAGACTTTTGTTTCTAGTTCCCTTTGGAGGGAAATTTTATAAGGCAGAAACAGTGCTCTTGGAATCTAGAAATTGTTAGCTTCTGCTTTGGGTAAGCTTACTTTGAATGAGATAGTTCAAATTACAACTTTACATTTGACCTTCCAGACTGGTGTTTTTAATAAATTCATGTCTACATTGTAAGGAAGCAGAACTTCACTACTTGAAGTAACTGCAGAATTATTTTAAATTAAACTGGTGAGTGAAACGATCTGAACTATGGATTTGGATCAGAATTTTTTAAAGCCTTATCACCAGTGCCAGGATACGTACAAATTTGATTTATTTATTTATTTAACCTTGTCTTCTTGGCTCAGTTTGAATGAAAAAAACCAAACTGATTTTGTTTTCATTATTGGCTCCAAAGCATTTTTGCTGGGCCGGCTGAGCTTTTTTCACAGGGTTCTTTGTCTTTGTGGCTCATTGGTGTGATAATTCCTTACTGACTGAAATGGCCCTGAACAAGCTAGACAAAATGGAGTTAGGAGGAGGTTTCACGCCCGTGGAAGTGGCCATGTGGGAGTTTGTCTCATCTTAGCAAATACCTGATCCTGGCTTAAATAAGGACTTGGGGGCCGGGGGCACTGTAGGAATAGCAGTGCATTATTTTTGTTTTTAAATACAAAGGATGGTAGTACTTGAGTTTTTACAATTTAAAGTCTAGGAATGATCATTTAAAATGAGGAGACAACTCCCCACCAGAAAAGTTTCCCTGAATCTTATCCACATTTGTTTTTAGCATTTTTTTGGAAAGGCTATATTCTTTCAGTTAGTCTAGGCAGTGACCTGCTTTGGTCTCTGCCTCCTTCCATTGTAATATTTTGGTTCATTTGCTATGAAGATATAATAGATACAGACTTTAATATTTAATAACTACAGGAAAAAAATGCTCTTTTTAGGCATGCATGGTGATTCTTACCAGTAATCCTAGCACTTGAGGAGGCTGAGGCCAGAGCCTCTAGTTCCAAGCCAGTCTGAGCTACACAGGAAGACCCTGTTTGAAATTTTTTTTTTTTTCCGAAAACTCCCCCCCCCCTGAAATTTTTTAATAGCTACAATGTAACATGTAATGTTTCTTATTGTTGAATAATTGATCCTTCACTTAAACTGAAAACTAGTAATTTGGTTGTATGAAATGATTTTTTTATTTATAAGGTTAGTGTTTGAAATCAGTTTTTTTTCTTTTTTTTTTTTTTTTTTTAAATAAAACACTTCTAGGGGCTGAACTTAGAGTTCTTTGTGTATGTTAGGTAATTCCCAGCCATCTTGGTCTTCTTTTCTTTTGAAAGAGGGTCTTAAAGTTGCCCTTTAAACTCACAATGTAGCCCAGGCAGACTGTGGACTTCTGATGGTTTCCCCCAGCCTCCATAGTTAGCTGGGCCACCAGGCCTGGCCCCTTGATTCTGGTTTCTGGGTTGGGTCAGTAGATCACACTTGGAAGTATGTGCTCTATATGATTCCTTTTCTCAGTCTTGCCAGCTGGGTGTTTACCAAAGTAGTTTTAAATAGCAGTGTATGTGGGAGGGAAGGTGATAGACAGATATTTAGAGGGGTGGGCCACAAACTAGAAGAGTTTGGTTTAAATTGATATTAGATTTCCTAGTTGGCAGCCAAAGGCACTTACTGATAGAACTGAAGCGGATTTGTCCTGTACTTTGTCCCTGTTGTGGTCTTCCCTTCCACCCACCCTTTTTTTTGTTCCTTTTTTCCTCTGTTACAGTTTAGAAAACGCTAAACCCTCCTCCCAGGCAGCCTCCGTCACGATCCCTGATCACCTCAGCATCAACCTCTCTCAACCCTCCACCCCTTCTTCTTCTTCTTCCTCCTCCACCACCACCCCCTCGCTCGCCACAGCGGGGACTTCCGACGCACCCTCCAGCCTCCCCAACCCTCTTCCGACCGCCCCTTGTGTCTCCAGTCTGCTTGGCATGAAACCCATCCCTCTCCTGGCTCTAAATGTTGTGTCTGCTGCTAAGGGTACCGGGGCTTCAGCTACCACCACCACCACCTCTACTGTGCCATGTGTAACTAACAAACTGAAAGGCGAGAAACAGAGATTCTCTCCCTACTGAGTGCATATCTTGGCACCTCCTCAAATGTTGGTTCATTTTGTTTTTCTTTGTTAACATTGATGAGAACCAAACTATTGTGAGCTTGTGATCATTTTCTTTTTACTACTTTGGGGGATAACTGGGTGGGGGTGGGGATGGGTAATTCTTGTTTAGGTTTAGGTCTTTACAGCTCAGTGCCTGTTTCAGAGTCTGACTTGTTGATTGAAATCTTTATCTAGAGCCACAGTTCTTTCTCTCTCTCTCTCATTCTGTTATACTTTTTTGTAGCTTTATTCTGCCTTGCAATATATAAACAATGTGTTAGGCTCTGTGTTGATGAATAAAAGCTTCTCCGTTAATCCTTTCTTTTTTTTTTTCTTTTTTTTTTTTTTTTAAACCTTTAAATTATTTAATGGTTAAGCTGTCAGCTGGCCTTCTTGGCCAGATCTGTGTCTCTAGTTATAATAAAGTTGCCACAGTAAGAACCGTAGCTCACCGTGTGATGTGACGGGTGAAGGGGTGGGGACTTGTGATCTGTGCCTTGTAGGCTTGGATGGCTGTGCAGCCTACTTGGGCCTTTTTGTATCCCACATGAATTTCGTAACCCTTTGTCCATATTCCCAAATAGAAGGAAGGTCCTTCAGTAGTTTTAGTACTGATGAGTCTTCATGATTTCCCAGAAGCTTTTAGTCTAGCACAGCTTTCTTTATACTGATAACACCAGTCAGGAGCAAGGGTGTCCTTGCTTAGCTCTTTTCCTCTGGTGAGTGGTTATTTCAAAGGCATACATAGAATTTACTTCTGTACCCATAATAATGGGCAATGGTCAGTGTCAAAAGTTAGGTAACTTTGGTCTGTATTTCTTTAATGAGTTCATTAAATATCTTTCTGTGATATTAGGAAGGACTAATAGATATGAGTGTGTTGAATAGTCATTCTAAATGAACTACTAATTGGTTGGGCAAGTTTGCTTATCTATTTCCGGCCTACCCTTCTCTCACACTAGCAACACTATCACGAGTGAGGGATAATATGCTTAGATTTGAATGATAAAACTGTTCTGTATTAGGAAAGAGAAAAGAAGCCCCAAGAGAATATAAACTTTATGACATGGGGGATTAGCTGGGATAATTGTGCTGTCTGTGCTTTTACACAGTGATGTGCTTAGTTCCTGATGTTTACCTTCTTTTTTACTGGGGCTTGACCCCAGGACCTTGTATGGTGGGGTTTACCAGCGGTAAATCCCAACCATTTGTTTTTTGTTTTGTTTGGTTTTTTAATCAAAATGAGCTACAGGTCTTTTCCACAAAAGAGAAAAATGATGTGCTAGGGCTGAGGATGCCAGCTTAGGCAGTGGTAGGATATAAAGAACAAAAAGGAAGAGAAATGTATTTCATATAGTGAAATCATATTTGATTCTCTCCCAGTCAACCAAGGTTCATATCTTTACTGGTAGGCAGTGGTGATTTTAGATATATTTTTTTCCCCCTGATGGCCTTTCCCAACATCCTTAGAGTGAAATTGAACAACAACATCATCAGAAAGACATTGCTGCTCGTGCTTATTACATTACCTTTCCGTCTCTAGTGTTATTGTAGCTGTTTTATTCCAGATTGGCCTTACACATTTGTGTTCACCATACCCAGATCTGGGTCTGGATGATAGCTATGTCCTATGTTGTGTGGTTCAACTCTTTCTGTAGTTGAAATGTACCATGCTGATAACTGTCTCCGTAGGGATTTCATTTTTAACTTTATCTGGTCTGTTGGAAGGCCTCTTTTTTCAGACAGGATTTCTCTCTGTAACAGCCCCTGGCTGGCATGGAACTGGCTCACACGCTGTAGACCAGGCTGGCCTTGAACTCACAGACATCTGCCTGCAATCTTGAGTGCTGGGATTAAAGGCGTGTGCCACTACCACTGGACTGGAAGGCCCTATAATCTAACAAATATCTCTGATAAAGAATTGCTGTGGGGTTGGGGATTTAGCTCAGTGGTAGAGCGCTTGCCTAGCAAGCACAAGGCTCTGGGTTCGATCCTCAGCTCAAAAAAAAAAAAAGAATTGCTGGGAAGAAATCCAGATGTTTAAGGGGCTTGACTACCAGAGTCAGATGTGTTTCTGTTCAGATTTCCCTTCTGTGCCTCATTCACTGCATCTTGCCCTTTATAAAGTCTTGCTTAGGCTTTGTAGTGAATATTGGACAGTTCTTAAGCTGTTGTATGGCCACAGTGCTACAACCCTATATGGTGGGGTGTTTTTTTGTTGTTGTTTAATATACTAGATTTAACTAACCACTTCCTTTGAACCTTTGTTTCTACTGAGTACTATCATTCAGAGTTTATTGTTTTACTTATTTGTATGAGTGTTTTATGTGTGTATGCCTGTGCACTATGTTAGTGTAGGGTCCTCAGAGGCCTGAAAATGTCATATTCCATGGAACTCTTGTCACAGACATTTGTGAACCAAATCCAGGTTCCCTGCAAGAGTAGCAAGCACTTCTACCCGTGAGCCATCTCTTGAGTCCCTAAAGCTCGTGTTTTCCTTACCCTAGGGTCATCCTATTTTGAGATTGTCAAGAATGTGTGTGTGTGTGTGTGTGTGTGCGCGCGCGCGCACACGCGTATCCGTCCGTCCGTCCACGTGTGTCCTTGTCCGTCCGTCCTTGTGGTGTGCGCAGGTGCATGTGTGCCATAGTGGGCAGGTGTCTTCCACCGTTTCAAATGGTATTGTTGATTCTTGCTAAGAGCTGCCTTTCTAGCTTCTAGGGATTCTTTCTTGCTTGCTTCTCATCTGTAGGTATGCTGGGACTACATAGAGATGCACTGGACTGTCTGCTGTGTCTATTTTAACATGGCTATGGAGGGCAGGGGCATTAAAGTCAGGTCTTCATGCTTGTATGACAAACACTGTATCCACTGAGCCATCTCCACAGCCCATGTGTTCCTGTTTTGTGTGTGTACATCATGTGGACATGTGTGCAGGTATATGGAGGCCAAAACATGTTTGTTTTCCTCATTCTCCAACTTAGGTTTTGAGATGAGATCTTTGACTGAACCTGTGGCTCACTGATTTGACTTGACTGTCTACCTAGAGAGCACCACAGATGTGTCCTCCTCTCTTAACTCCCCAGCACTGGTATTATGGGTGTGCACTGCCACTTCTGGCATTTGTTTTCATGGGAGCTAGGTTCTCACTGCTTGATCAGGGAACACACTTGGCCATCTCTAGCCCCTCTTACTCCTTTTTCTTTTTGTTTTTCGAGTCGGGGTTTCTCTGTGTAGTTTTGGTGCCTGGTTGATCTTGCTCTGTAGACCAGGCTGGCTCGAACTCAACAGGCCTGGCTCTGCCTCCTGAGCGCTGGGATTAAAGGCGTGCGCCACCGCCGCCGCCACCACCACCACCACTCTGCTCTCCTTTTTCAAAGAATGCAGTATTCCCCTTCATGCTGAATTTCACCTATGAACGCACTAAGCAGGCCTGACTGTAGCTTCAGAGATCTCACATCTGTAATGTTTAGGCATATTTGGGTAGTAAAGTAGACGGAGAAATCATTTCTGACTTTAAAGAAAACATAATCTTTAATTGAAGGATGACCTTTCTGGTTTCTGGGAAAACCCCCTTCCTCTATGATTTTGTATATTAGTGCACACAGTGCTACTCAAACACCACAAATGGATGTCAGTCAGCTCTTAAAAGAAGTTAAGCTTATGATATGGAACTGAGACTAAACCATTAGTTATCTTCAAAATGAGGTATTTTGCTGCCTACCTAATTTCAGTGAAGTGTACTGGATGCCCTTCCCTCCAACTTTAATTGGTCCCAGGACCTCAGATGACCCATTTATAATAGAAGTATAAAGGCACTGTAGCTAGGTATGGGTACAAGGAGATTTGGCACAGTAAAAAACACAGCTTTGGGTTTTGAAGAGTGAGCTAAAGAACTGAAACCTGCTGCTTGTTCATTTTTGTACTGAAATGTCAGCTTTAAAACAATAATTGAATTCTTCACTGCAGTTTCTATAGTTGGTTTCTCCCTTTAACATCCGTTAATATTTAAAATTACTTTGTAATTCCTTCACATTTATAGAGCTACATATGCTGTAAACACATGATAGCATTAACTTTCTGAAGGCTCGTGTTCTCCCCAGACTTGTATTTGTGTCTGAAGGAGCTAAGGGAAACAGTAAAGCAGCAGCTTGTTCTCCCAACAAATGTTGTGACCTCACCTCCCAACAATGGTGAGTGGTATGTCTCTAGAAACATGGAGAGACAGTGTCACCAGCATGACATGCTTTGTTAAACCTCCCCTGAGAATGCTTCAGGAAACTTGGTTGTACTGGAAACACACCCACATAAGAGATTATAATACTAGTTAATTTAAGAAACCTTGAAATGCCCTGTTAGTAAACTTCTGGTGTAACTGGGTAAACTGACTTACTCTTGTTTCTGTTTTACAGGCTTTCCTCGGAGACAGGTGGCATGGGGAGCAGCTAGAACAGTGCAGATTCATCCATAATCCCTTTCTGCTGTTCACCACCACCCATGATCCATCTGTGTAGTTTCTGAACAGTCAGCGATTCCAGGTTTTAAATAGTTTGTAAATTTTCAGTTTCTACACACTTTATCATCCACTCATGATTTTTTAATTAAAAGCGTTTTAATTCCTTTCTCTGTTCAGCAGTTACGCTGAGATATCCATATTTAGTTTTATAAGCTTCTCCCCTTTTTTCCATTTTTTTGGGTTTTTTTTGGCTCATGAATTTTTGTTTGTCATGGAAATGTAAGAGTGGAATATTAATACATTTCAGTTTAGTTCTGTAATGTCAGGAATTTTTCAAAAAAAAAATTAAAAGATGGACTGGAGCTTTTTCTTTGTGAATAGAAACTGGATGCCACAGTGACTTATGTGGGTGTTATTCCTGTCTTGATGTTATTTTTATACCTTTAAACCTTCACAGAGCCCTGGTTGGGTTTCAATAGAATTAAGATATTTTCTTCTGTTTTGCCACTCCATGTTTTTTTCTGTTATTTTGCTTTTTTAATTGCCCTTGATCTTTCCCCGCCATGATTTTGGGTGGCCTTTAGAAAATTTGTTCGTGAAGAATGGCAATTACACTGCAATAGGATTGTAGAGCAACAGATGTGTCTATGGAGCTGGGTGAGGAAGATGTGTGTACATGTATTTTACACACACATGTATCTGGTGATAGTAAGTTTGGGAGTAACTACCCCTTATTCTCTAGCTCTGGATGTTTTGAAACCCATTTATATTCTTGTCCTGAAATAACTTAGAAAAGTTAACTTAGAAAGTTGGAGTTTGACATGTTTAGAAAAAATAGAAAGTAACCTGTCCAAATTCCTCAGACAAACTCTTAAATCTAAGGTTGATAACCGTGTATTCCACTCCATTCATTCACCAAGAAAACCCTCGACAGCTGGGCCTGCATGGAGTGGTTATATTTCAAGGTTGTTCACAGGGGTTACAACATGACAGTCCCCACCCCTACCAGGCACCAGGATAACAGTAGGGACTTAAACAGCACCCCAGTTCTCCAGCTCTTCAGCCTGAGCCATCACATGCTATCAGTCTTCTAACTTGCCTCTGGGCCCTAAGCCAGGGCTTGGGCAGAAAGACAGAGGGACAAAGAAATGGGTTACATTGCCACCTGAGAAACCTCAGAGGGGAGGACCCAGCCCCAGTTCCCCTCCTCTCAAGTGCAGAATGTGTAAACAGTCAACGGAAAATAAAAGTGCAGTCTTAAGTGGATCCTCTCCTGCCCCCCAGTGTTCAGGGGTAGACAGTGCAGAGACAAGCCTGGCTTTTCTATTGCCTAGTTGCTTGCTGAACATAAGGAATGGGGTGAAGCAAGAAGGGACCAATTTCTTTTCCTCGTAGCTCTAGGGTAGAACTTGGAATCATTTGTTTCCACAGCTGCCAGTGTCCCTAGAACTTATTCGGTAATTGGTCAGGGGGTGGGGGGTCCTTCACTCTCAAGCCTGACTTAAGGCTAAGAAAGCCCCATCTATCTGTTGATTATGTGGCGCATATATATTATTTATATAAATATTTCTCTATGTACAAGGAATAAGAGTGTCTTTCATGGAGGAAGGAAGGCTGGGGGCCGCAAGGCATCAATGCTGTTGGAGTTGTCCAATTCAGTGCTGTCACAGTCTGAGTCCTCAGGATTGAGGCCCTGTGAGGAAGAGTAGAAATGCAGTGAGGTGAGAAGCTCAGCATCTCAGCATTACAGATTCCTTCAGGGCCCCTCAGTGGGGTGCTTTTAATTAACACTGGAGGTTTTTATCCTACTGCTTATAGGTTGTTCAGGTCATGCTCCAAGGCACTACTAGCCAGACAGGCTCTTTCGAGATACGTTGTTGACAGGAGTTCATAGCTGCCTTAAAGTTGAACATCAGGCACAATATTGGATGCTCTGGAACTGTAGGCCTCAAATTCCATTTACATGGATATCTCTTTTCATTGCGATGGAAGAAACTGGCTTTGAAACTTGAGTGGCTTGCAGGCTAAATACTAAATGTGTCTTGCAAGCCTGTCTTCCTAACAGATTTTCAAATGACTGGGTATTTGTTCACAGTCTGTGTCAGTGTCTGGCAGCTTTGCTTCTTCACTCACCTGCTCACCTCTAAGTAGATCCTGGTGTTGCATGGGCAAGGAGCTGGTTTCAGGGTCAGGACCCACCTCTGAAGCAGGTGGGTCCAGTGGGATTTCTGAGCCCTGGGAGCACATGTCATCAGACCTTTCATCTGGCCGCTCATCAGTGTTGGTGCTGCCAACTTCTGGTGTGCCACTGGGGGAAGGCTCACTAGCTGTACCTTCCTCCACATCTGATGGGTTCTCTGAGCTGAAGGTAGATAGTGACTGACGCATGTTCGGGCCCTGAGGCCACCTAAACGTTGAGGCATGGTTACAGCTTGTGTGGTCCTTTACAGTTCCCAAAGCAAGAGATGCCATTGTCCCACCACTTACCTCTGACTTGGGGGCAGCTCTACTTCACTATCAACCTCTCCTTCCTCCTCTTCAGATGAGATACCACGTTTCTACAGTAGAGATGGGTGTGTGTATGTGTGTGTGTAAACCAGTCAAAAATGGCAAGAAGTCATTAAGAATTGGGGAAGGGTACATAGTTGGGTGGGTTATATAGCACTCGGACCCCCTAGGGAGATTAAGGAGAAGGGGAAAGGAGAGAGGACCCCCCCCCCATACTTTACCTGACTCCGAGTCACAGCAGCCCTGTACAGCAGTGCAGCTGGGGTCAAGTGCTGGGACCCAGCCCGACTTCCCCGGCCTGTAGTCCCTTCCCTTCCAGTTCCCAGCAGCCCCACGCCTTCACCAGGTCCAACTGGTGGAGGTGGTTCCCCTTTGGCCCCCCCAGGTGAATCTGGGCTGGTGGAACCAGGAGCTGATCCCTCACTTGGAGGAGTATCGCCCTGGGGTGGAGGAGGTGAGCCAGGATCCCGAACTCCCCCAGTGGCCCCTCGGCCTCTGGCTCCCAGTGCTGCTGACAGTAGATCTGGGGAGGATGACGACATCTTTCGCAGTAGAAGGTCATGGTGGAGTCCACGGAGAGCAGGGGGGCAGGCATCCCAAGCTGAAGGGCCCACTCCCAGGCCCCCTGGGCTTCCTAGTCCTCCAGGCTCATGGGGTGGCAATGCTGCTCGAAGCCCAGGCAGGTCTCCACAGCTGCCCTTGGCACTGGCCTTTCGGTGACGGGTCTTGCCACGACGACTCCTTCCTGGTGAGGGGGGGCCCTTAGGACACCCAGGAAGCCCCACCCCACTTAGGGCTGCATCTAGTTTAGGTAGCAAAGACTCTGTCTTGAGAATATCTGGCCTGGTAGGGGAGGGAAAGTACAAGGTTGAGATGAACGTTACAGACTGTCCCCACTAAAGACACACGTTGCCTCGCCAGTGTCCCCCTGCTGTGTGCAGGCCTCAGCCCTCAGAACCCACCTTTTGCTGTGGGGTGACAGTTTCTGTGGCACGTTCCTTTTCTTGATGAGCTTCTCCATGGTGTTTCCGTGTAGGAGGCCGCGGGAAGGGTGTGACTTCAGGAGACCCGGGCACCTCCTTTCTAAAGCCTGCTCTCGCCTAAAAATCGGGACACTTTGTTGGGTCTCCCAAGGTGGGTAGCTTCGTGACAAGCAGGGATGTAGTGTTGAAGGGAGTTAGTTACCTGAGCAGTTCCCGCTCTTTGAGTTCTAGCTGCAGCATGAGGGCATTGAGTTCCATGTACAGGTTGTTGGCTCTCTCCAGCTTCCGTTCATAGTGCTCCCTGATGTCCAGGGCATGTCTGAAAGAGCAGATGGTTTTCGCACGTTGAACTGGGTTCACCTGCTGCTGTGATGGACCCTGCTGTTTAAAGATTCACTCCTGAGTGGGCACGTACCTGAGCTCCTCCCTTCTGCGCATCACCAGCTCCTCTTCCAGGCGGTGCAGACATGTCCCTTCTGATTTTATCTTTTCAAAGTGCAGTTTTACTTCTTCCCGCCACTCTGCCTAGGGATGGAGAGACATGGGGTGAGCACCATGTCCCTGTCACCTCACAGACCTGTGCTCCTGGAAGGCTGCCTGCGCCACTGTTAGGAGTTGGAGTAAGAGGGAATGGGACACATCTATTCAGTCACATTTTCTGGCCTCTTCAAAGACTCTGCCATGTCTAAGGGTGAGGGGATTCATTGTTTTTCCACCCACAGCACACCTGGGACTTAAAGTAAGTCTCCTGGGGTGTGGAGAGCACATCAGCTGAGGCGATGTCCAGGTGCAGCAAGATCTGTCGGAATGATGGACGGTTTCGTGGTTTGCTGTTCCTATAAGAAATGGAGTTGGTAAAATTTCAGGGGTGGGGAGGGATTAGAAAGGAACGAGAGCTCCTTTCCCAGTGAGTCACATCACCACCTGTCAACATCAAAACACTACCTAAGGGAACCTCTTTGACCTAATATTTTCTGTATGCCCAAATAAAACCTTTTGATGACAGGGTGGTAGCATACATCTTTAATTCTGGTCTATATAGCAACTTCCAGACCAGCAAGGTATGCACCTCCAAAAATAAGTCCACAAGTTTTAAATTATCCCATCAAAGGAAACATTTCAGGAATGGCGCTGGCAGTTCAGTCTTCCTCACTACCCTAAGGTCCACTTGATGCTGAGCTCTTTCTGCTTTACAGCAACCTGGTATAATTGACACTGCTCATATTTTATCAGCTAGGAAACAGGTTCAAAGAGGACACCATGATGCAACTCTTTGAATCTAATGTTTCTTGTTTGTCCATGGATCCTGTTCTCACTTGTAGTTCCTTGGTACATATCCTGGGTCCTGGACCTTGGAGAGATTGGGGAACTTTGGCTTGCTTTTGCAATGGATTCCAAGCCTAGATATCTGGGTTCTTTCTAGATGTTGGCTTTCCTTCAGTTGCTAGCTCCTTGAGTTTGTCAGTCTAGTCTGCCAGCCAGGCCATCCTTACCAGCACTGGCGAAGCAGAATTTTAAAGCCATCCGGGCAGCTGGAGGGCACAGGCAGGTGGAGACTGTTGCTTCCTACACCCCAGATGATGGCTGAGGAATCTACGTCTTTGTAGGGAATTTCGCCAGTCAGTAGTTCCCATAGCACCACCCCAAAGGACCTGAGGACAAAAAAGGACATCATTTGGGAGGGTTCTCTCCAGAGGTGCTGGTTGCTGCAGACCTGTATGACCTCTGTCATAAAAGTACTAAAAGTACCACCCAGGTGCTTACCAGATGTCGACCTTCTCAGACACGGGTTCATTGCGTATCACCTCAGGGGCCATCCAGGCCACTGTCCCTGCAAAGGACATCTTGGTGCTCTTGTCACTCAGCTCCTTGGAAGTGCCAAAATCTGATATCTTCACCACATCGTCATATGTGATTAGCATGCTGGTAAAGAATGCAGTCAGCCAGGATCCATACCCTCCATACCCCCATTTAACTGCTCTCATTGTTTTTAGGACACTGTTGGGGACACCTCCTGTTGAGAGGCTCACCACAGTCCTCTGAAGGACTGTGGATGGACTTAGGGTGGGACCTAAAATGCAGGGATGTGCTCCTCACTGCCACGGGTAGGTCACCCGCATGCACATCAGCTTGCTTGCCTACTCACTTGGGAGATTTAAGGTCTCTGTGGATGATCTTGTGCAGGTGCAGGTAATTCATGCCACCAGCAATGCCCATGGACCAGTCAACCAGCAAGGAAGGGGTGACAGGACGGCCAGCCCTAAGCACTTCGTATAGCTGGCCTTGGGCGCAGAATTCCATAAGGATGCAGTAGCAGGGAGCCTGTGTGCAAACACCCCTGGCCAGAAAGGGGAAAAGCCCTTGATTAGTTTAACATCTACCTTAACGTACCTGGGACCTACATTCCCACCCAGACCATTGGGGGTCTCCTTTGAGAAAGAATGGGAGATCTATTCCCAGGTGAGTGGAGTCCTGGGGCTTAGCATGGTGTTCCCAGCCCCTGCCCTGGACCTCACTTGAAAGTGATGATGTTGGGGTGCTTCAGCTTTCGAAGATGCTTGATGTCGGTTTCCTTGAGGTCTCGAACCTTCTTCACAGCTACTTCCTCCCCATGGAAGCGTCCCAGGAAAACAGCACCCTGAGCCCCTGAGCCTACCCACTGCAGGTCCAGGATCTCCTCAAAGGGGACTTCCCAAAGGTCTGTGGGTAGGAGGCATAGTGCCACAGGCTCAGAAAGGTCTGCACTGAAGGCCCTGTGGGACACTCAAGGGTTGGTGGATATGTCAGTCATGAGACAATGTAGGCCGGAGAGGAAATAATTGGGGTGGCCTTGTAGGAAGCTGGGTGGACCTAGGGGTGTAGCTCATTTGTAGAGCACTTGGCTAGCATGTTTTGTAAAACCTAAATTCCTGGGTTCAGTTTCTCAGCACTGGGGGAGAAAATAATGTACTGAGGATTCAGCTGTGCAGTAAAGCACTTGTCTAGCATGTAGTGTTTGTTTAATCCCAGCACTAGAAAAAAATGGGAAGGGAAATAAAGCTGATTAGGTGGGTAGGGGAGAAGGTAAGGGTGGTTGTTAAGTTTGGTAGTTCTGTTGAAGGAAATAGAGGGTGTTCCTACAGGGATCTGGCCTACCTTCCTGCTGTTGCTTATGTTCTGTGGAGTAGGCTTTGCCAATCATTGTCCAGACAGGGCGCAGGCAGCCAAAGAGACCTTCAAGGAAGCCACTGCCACTCTGGCACTGCAGTCGCACCTCATCAGCCCGAACTCTTGATGCTCGACTCTCCGGTGACCCAGTGGCTCCCCCTGGCCCACCGGTGTCCGGCTCATGTAGCTGCAGGACACTATTGGCAAAAGGCTCTGGGGGAGGCTCTCCACCTGGGGAGGGGCTGGGTCCTCCCCCGCCCTGCCCACCCAGAGGCACAACATCTCGAAGTACACATTGGGTAGGTGTTAGGTCCTTCTCAGGGGTGCAGTCTGAAGTGTCTGGATCCAGCTTTCGCATGGAAGCCTCACTTAGAGTAGACACAAAACCCCCAAAGGAAGGGGAGGGTGTTCGGGTCTCATGGAGGCAAGCCATGGCCTCTGGAGCCAGGTGTGCTGAGCAGCGGGCCCTGTGGGGAATTAAGGAGGGAGGGGCCATCAGCCACAGTCACTGCAAAGAGCTCACAGTACCTAGCTGGAGTTGGCCTGAGTGTCACTCTCAGTAGCTTCCTCTTGGTATCTATTAGTGATACAAGCAATACTCTGGTATACAAGTAATATACTTGAGTATCATCAGGCAAAGAGAAGTAACAAACCCACTCAGGTGCTGATTAAAGAAAGTTAAAGAAATGGTTCAGTAGGAAAAAGTATTTGCTGTGCAAGCCTGGAGACCTAAGATAAACCACTGAATTCCTCAGTGGAAGGAGACAACTCCCAAAAGTTGACCTGGCCCCCACTTTTTAAAGTATTAAACCCAAGTACAAAGGCTACAGTAATAGGATATAAAGACCTCAGCATGTGCAAGGTACTGGACCCAACTCACTACTGCAGAAGACAAGGTGGCAGTGGTGGAACCCAGGTTTCATACAAAATTTAACTATGTACTTGAATCCCTGGGTTCATGCCCAGCATGGCAAAATCAAAAACAAAAGCAAGGGCTGGAGAGATGGCTCAGCAGCTAAGAACACGTGCTGGTCTTATAGAGGACCTGCCTTTGGTTCTTAGAACCTACTCCATGGCTCACAATCATCTGAAATTCCAGTTCCAGGGGATCCAACACCCTCTTGTGGCCTCCCTAGTCATTCACTGTACATACATGGTGCACTCACATATATGCACACACTACACCAATACAATAATTAATGAAAATTAATGAAAAATAATGGGCCTGGTGTGGTGGTGCACACCTTTATCCCAGCACTGGGGAGGCGGGGCTGGTGGGTCTGAACACCTGGTTTGTATAGTGAGACCTTGCCTTAAAGCAGCTGCAGTGGGTTCCTCTTTGTTGTGTGACTGCTGTCATTAACCCCTGCAGCACCCATTCTTGTCAGCTGAGGTTCAGTTACAGATGTCCTATGAGTCACTTTTTTTCCCACCACTTTTGGATACAGTGTCTCTCAATGTAGGTCTGGCTGTCCTGGAACTCTGTAGACCAACCTGGCCTTGAACTTACAGAGATGTGCCCGCCTCTGTCTCCCTAGTGCTAAGATTAAAGTTGTGCACTACTAAAACCAGCCTGGGTGTCAGACACTTTTACCTGGATCTCAATCTCAGGCACACACCTAGACCTCCCTCACGTTGAATCATACATGGTACTAGCGGGCTTTTCCACTCAGACACTCAGATAATGTTCCTGGGCTTCCCCAGTCAACAGTCACTGAAGCCTTCTCAGGAACAGTCAATTCAGGACTTACATCTGGGCCCTTCTGTCTTCTCTGTGATTATAGGTAAGTGATCATGTCCAGAACCATAACCACAAAGCTGTGCTATCCCCTCATCATAGTTGGCAAAAGGGGGTGGGGCTTATCCAGTGGGGTTGGTGTGAAGCTCTGACCCTCAGCTTCATTCTCCTGAGGTCTCCATCTTCTGCTTTCTGGAGGTCAAAAGAGGACTCATCTCTTTTCTTTTCCTTATCATCCCACCCCTAGCTCCCCAAACCAAGATTTCCAGGCAATAGAAATATGTCCCAGTTCATAGCTGTGTGCTATTTAAAGATCACTATTAAAATGACAAGTCTAGGCCAGGTGATGGCCCACACCTTTAATCCCAGCACTTGGGAGGCAGAGGCAGGTAGATCTCTGAGTTTGAGGCTAGCCTGGTCTACAGAGCGAGTTCCAGGACAGCCAGGGCTACACAGAGAAACCCTGTCTCAAAAAAGCAAACAAATAAATGGACTGAGGATGTGACTTAGTTTGGTAGAGTGCTTGCCTATAATGCAAAAGACTCTGGACTGCATAAACCTGGGCATGGTACACAGGCCTGGAACTCTAGCACTTGGTGGGTAGAGGTAATAGATCAGACATTCAAGGTCATCCTTGGCTAAGTAGTGAATCTGAGGGCAGCCTAAGCTACATACGATTCTGTCTCCAAAAATAAACAACCACAAATCCAGCTGGGTTAGCGGTACACACCCCATATTCCAGCAGTTGAGAGGCAGAGGCAAGAAGATCCTGAACTTGAAGCCAACATGGGCTACACTAGAGCCTACCTCAGAGAAAGAAAGGAACAAACAAGAAAATGCCATATAAATAGGCACAGGTCCTGGGTCTGGTCCCTAGCTGGCACTACAAAAGCAATAGCAACAAACTCTAAATTTTACATTTGATTCAGGCAAATTATAGCTGAGTGCCAATTTCCCCAGTTATACAAAGAGTGAACTAGTCAGCATTCAGGCACAGCAAACTCTCCCAACTCTTCAGAACTTCAGAACTTGACATCAAGAGTCATACTATTCTCCCACCCCATGTTTTGTTGTGTATCAAAGGATAAGATATGGTGTTTCCTGATAATGATCCCTCTGAGGCAAGTCCTTCTTCAGCCCCTGAAGTCATCTGGGAATGAACTACAGTGTGTAGGGGATGCTGCGGAGGTTTATGCTCAGAGCATGATGTAGATAGAAATAAAGGACATTTGGGAAACTGACAATCTCAGCTCGCTTAATACCATTTGCAGCCCTTTTTCTGGAAGACTGTCACTGGGTATGGGATAGGTTCAGGATCTGCATAGGTAACAAGCACTTCCGTTTATCCTGTGACTAGCACATCTGAAAATCCTACCTACTGGGCTGGGCTCAGTGGTTAAGAGTTGCTAGTTGCTCTTGCAGAGGATCTGGGTTCAATTCCCACATCCACATGGTGGCTCACAATCATCTGTAACCCCAGTTCCAGGGAATCCAACAGGCACCCACATAGTGCACAGACATGCATGTAGGTAAAACATTCATACACATGAAGTACAATAAATCCAAAAAAATTTTTTTTAAATATTACACATTATCATTCTGTTTTCTCTAGTCCTGTTACTGCTTTAGCTGAAGCCTCATTAGCTGTCACAACCTGGCCTAGAACAAATGCCTCTTAAGTTCTCTTAATTTTCCATTCAGCTTCTGAAAGATCCAAAACATAAAACTCACCAGCCCTGTTTGCTTCAGATCCTTTGTGGTTCCCTTAAGTTGATAGCAAAGCCACCCTGGGCACCAAGCTATATTAAGGTTCTGAATTAGGATGTCCAAAGACAATGTGAGCCTTTCCAAAAGTTATTCTGTATGTCAGCCTTTAGTATGAATGTACTGCTGCAGTGAACCCTGAATACAATGTAACACTGTAAGGAAGGAGGGCTGGGGATGCAGCTCAGCCGGTGGAGTGTGTGCACAGCAAGGAAGAGGCCCTGAGTCCGGTCTCCAAGAGCACATAAACTGCGCATAACGACACATACCAGTAGTCCTAGCATGGAATGGAGGTGAGAGGGTCAGAGGTTCAAGGTCATCTCTGGCTTCATAGTGAGTTTCAGGCTAGCTTGGGCTACAGAGTGAAACTTTGTCTTAAAATAAACCAACAGCTGGGCATGGTGGCATACTCCTTTAATGCCAGCACTTGGGAGGCAGAGGCAGGCAGTTATCTGTGATTTTGAGGCCAGCCTGGTCTACAGAGTGAGTTCCAGGGCAGCCAGGACTGTTACACAGAGAAACCTTCTGTCTGGAAAAACAAAACCCAAAACAAAAGCAAACAAACAAAAAAATCCATAAACTATAGGGATATTGTGATTGATTATTAGCATAAGACCAGCACAATACTGGATATGTCAACATGCAGTCCTAGGGTAGGGAGGGCTCACCAAGCCACTCTCTCCTTCCCTCTGGCCCTCTTTTACTGGGACTACAAATGTGGCTAATGGTTGCTGGGGAGAGTAAGGACATTTTCTTTGATGGTACAGCCACTGATATGGTGCCCATGCTACTGTAAATTAAACCGAATTCAGGCTCCTATTAGCAAACCTAAGTAAACTGTGGGTCACAAAAAAATGTGACAATGGGTATTGGTTGGGAAGGGGATAAGTAGGATGTGGGGGAAAATGTGACCAGGGTTATGGGGAATATGAGTGATCAAATACATTATATACAAATATTAAAATGTCATAATGAAACCCATTATTATGTATAATTAATATATGCCAAGGGGCTGGAGAGATGGCTGGGGTTAAGAGTGCGTACTGTTGTTGTAGATGATTGGCGTTCCATTCCCAGCATCCACATGGTGGCTCACAACCCCCTGTAACTCCAGTTCCAGGGGATCCAAGGCCCTGCACACGCGAAGTGCCATAAGCTCATGCAGGCTCCCACACACACATTAAAAAATATGAAATTAAGAAACTAAAAACTATACAAATACAGTTGGCATTATTAGCCCTACTAAAGCACAGACACAGATGTATTAACCTGTTGGTGGCGCCACAGCCACCAAGGTTACCCCTAGGTGTGGTGTTTATCCCTTCTTGTCTTCCAAGACTCACTTCTACCCGTAAGTCAGTCTTGGGTGAAGTACCAACCCTGTCTGGGTAATGCCCTTCTAAGTGGACAGGCCCTGAGCTCCCAGGTGGCTCGGAGCCACCTGAGTTGGAAACACTGCTCTACCCACCCAGGGCCGCACATGCCCCGTGCATCTCTCAGTTCCCTAAATCCTCAGAACAGCCTAGCAAATAAGGCATTATTGGTCCTCTTATGGTCTAGAGAAAACCGAGGTCAAGAAATCAGGAACCACAGCCTCTGAACTGCCAACATATCCCACGAAATCTGCGGCTTCGAGAGCGAAGGTGTCTATGATAACGTAAATTACACACACAGACCAGCCTGCCAACACACAGGAGAATTTCCTGCAAAGGACCCCAAGGCTTCCGCCTCCCTCCCTCACCGCGGCCTCAAGGCTGGGGCTCTCGCCTGCTCTCGGCCCACCTGCTGGACCGCCCGGCCACCGCCGCCGCAGGGCCGCAGGCGGAGTGGAAGGGGTTACGGCCACAGCTCCCCCTCCCCTGCCGACCTCCTTCCCGACAGTCACGTGGTGCGGGGCTGGGGGCGCGGCTGGGGGAGGGGTCCAGGAGGGGAGCGGAGAGCAGAGCCGGCTGGGGGGAGGGCTGGGCGCTGCGGCGTAACCATGACGACTGGGCCCGTGAAGTCACCGGGACAAGATTAGCCTAGGGTCACGTGAACGGGAGGCGGGGGCGGGGCTTCCCGGAGCCCGCCTCTGACCTGGGCAGGCTCAAGAGTGGAGGCTCTGTTGGCTGCCCGCAGGCAGGTGCGGACCCCGAAGTGGGTCCCACCCGTGTCCCCTGAGGCCCACCTGCGACCCCCGCATGCCAGATACTTGGGCTGGGCATCTGGTGGAGGAAAAGGGAACGGGAGGGAGGACTCGCAGGGTTGCCTGGGGTGCAGTACCACACAGAAGTTAAGAAATGGAGATGGGGACTGGGTGAAGAGACCGGACAACCAGCGCCAAACCTGGAGGATGGCCTGAAAAGATGGCTCTGAAAAACAGAGAACCC
>CABHPP010087783.1:20508-40546 GCA_902168425.1 Peromyscus attwateri | reverse complement strand
GCATGAGAAAGGAAAGTACCACCAACTGACAAAGAGCAGGTGGAACACAGGCTCATTTTTCCTGGTTGATAAGGCTCCTTTTCAGACAATGAAACCATATTGATACTGATGTGTGTCATCAATTGTATATCAGAAAATTAGCAAATCACAGATGTAAAGATGAAAACTCCTCCTACTCCATCGGGATTGTTTGAGATCAAACTGTTGAAGACCTGGCAGGGAACGAACACAGACATTCTGCTTATAATCTGTTTGAGGTGCTTATGCTCTGATCTGCGTTGAGCTGTGACTTTGGGAGGGGAGAGGAGAGAGTGACTACATCGAAATACTCATTTAACGTTTTAATAGTGAAATTGAACATGTCAACTATAAAATGGACGAAGCAAACTGAAGTCATCCTGAGATTCCAGCAGTAAAAACCAATTCAGATTCATCAACTAAGGAATGAACAGGTCTTTGTATGACTCATCCTAGAGCCCCTCCCCACCCTGGGAATATAATGCACACACACAAGGCTGTGTTGCTGTGTCCATTAGTGCCCCATTTCTCTGTATGGCAGTGAAAGGTGCACCCACAATATAGAAGTCTTCACCAGCAGCTTTGGTTTCTCCTAGGGAGTTGGAGCAGCATGTCCATGACACAATTAAAGGGTCTTCCTGCCTTTCCTGGTTATAGGTATAGATAGCCACTCTCTGAAGCATCTCCACTCAGTACTTTTTCTTAGAAGGATTTGAAAAATGGGTTTGGATTTTGTGATGAGAAACCCCAACAGCAAAATGAGCTCTGTTTATTTCCATCCACTTAGTGATGGAAATTTATTCTACAAAAATCATTCTTATGGGAAGAAAATGTAATAAACACCATAAACCAAAAAGGACCCAGACAGTTGTGTGGATTTGGATCTGGGCATGTTCTGGAACTGGGGCCCTTATTTCTCTTGTGAAGGGATAAAGCATTTTTCTTGTGCTTTCTTTGTATGTCACAGGGATCTTTGTCATGTGACCTTAGCTTTCTCCTACATCATGACTATATCTCCCATGTAACTGTCTGGTAAAGATTCTTAGATTAATGTGGAACAGAAGGTAGTTAGGCTAACCATGAGGAGCAGGTGGTCACCCATATTATGAGCAATGGGCACAAGAAAGGCATGAAAATTTTATTAGTAAAAGTTGCTTGTGATATTATAGCCCTGAGAGTAACCCCCGCTTCCCTAGGAACTTATCTGATTTCATGGTCAGGTTCAAGGGAGCAAAGCCACATGTATAAAAATGAATGAAAAGACTGTATGAACCAATGGAAAAGGAGAGATGAGACAGAGACCCAGCAACCTCAAGTGTGCTGGCATGGGCACGCTCTCCCTCTCTCTCCCTCCCTGTCCCCTTATCCCCCTCCCTCCTCCATCCTCTTTCTCTCCTTTCCTTAATTCTTGGCCTCTCAGTTGTAGTTCTGTCTGGTCAATATGAGGCAGAGGTCACCCCTCTGGAATTAATGAAGGCCTTAACTTCTTCGTGACTCATTACACAAAAGGATGAAAGTGAATTTGAATGATATTCCTACATTATACAGCTGGATTCAGTGGGAAGGGTGCTGGTTTCCACCTTAATGGAAAAGAGACTCTAATGGGGCAGGGGGCAGTGAGAATTAGGAGGTGAGAAAGATCTGTTTCTGAGCCCTACATGTCCAGTAGTTCTCCCACCATTCACAAAAAGGCGTGGGGAGAACAACCACAGGCTTAAAGGAGAGAAGGCAAGGTGACATAGGAACTCCAAAGGCAGAACTCATTTTCCAAGGCCATGGCTGGTGTCTTTAGTGTACATATGCCTGTTTTATCAGGCTCCTCAAGAATATGCTTCCATCAGTTTCTGTGTGATGTATGTCTCAGTCATATCATGCTGTTAAGCCCCGGTGTTTTAATATGACAATATTGGTTGGACTAGCTGGGGCTGTGTGTGCACTTCAAGCTGCCAGAGTCAGTGCCTGTAGTGTGGGAGCTGGTCTGTCTTGAAGCTCCCACGCTACTACACGTACTCTACCAACTTCCCTTCTCACTTTACATGCCACCCCTTGACATCTGTTCATGGTCCAGACACTCATGGACATCACACCTACTCTCTGCACAGCATTTTTGCCAGAGGTCAAGGGGTTGCCACTCATCTGGGAGCAAAGACGACTCAGCTGGACACTCAGCTGGACCCATCCTCAAACACAGCCACCTGTGGCACCCCAGGCTCTCCTAGGAATGCTTGTCTTCTCCTGCCAGCCCTGCTTCTGCATTTCCACTTGAAGTTTTGGCCCCATCTCCACCTACCTACCTTCTTATCATGTGTCCTCTGTGGGAACCCTTCCTGACCTGCTGTCTGAGTGTCGTCCCATAATGATCTCCTGCTTTTCCAGGACACAGCACCTCTCCTGTAGCCAGGTACATTGAACAAAGTTCTGGATTCTCACTCTCTCCTTCACTGGTGAATGGTAATTATGCAGGCTTTGGGGTACAGTGTGATGTACTCAATTAACATCAATCTAAGAATCTTTGCCAGGCAGTTACATGTAATATACAAGTCTGATGTGAAATAAGGCTAAGGTCACATGACAGAGTAAGACCACCATGCCATATAAAAGAAAAGACAAAAAAAAAATGCTGCATCCCTCAAAAAGAGAAATAATGGCCCGAGTTCCAGAAGGTGCCCAGATCCAATTCTACTGATCCTCTCCCTCTGTGAAAGAGAAAATAGAAGAGAGAAGGGGAGTGGGGATGCAGGGAGAGGGAGAGGGAAGGTTCTGAAACATGCCTGAATACCTTGGGTGGTTAATATTGTCAAGTTACCAGAGACAAACCTGTACATGTCTGTGAGGGAGTCTCTAAATTAAAGTTAGCTGAGGTGAGGAGACATGCCATCAATATGGGAAGTATCACTCTGTGAGCTGGGGTTCCAGGCTGAAGAAAAAGAAGAAAGCAAGCGGAGCACCAGCATCCATCTCTCTCTGCTTCCCGACTGCAGATGTCATGTAACAAGCTCCTGCTGTCATCCCTTCCCTGACTGCACAGATCATATTCAACCTGGGAGCCAAAGGAAACTCTTTCTTCCCTCAGCTGTTTTTCTCAAGTGTTTTGTCAAAAGAACAAGAAAAACGACTAATGCACGATCTCCATCCTCCAGTTTATAGGCCATCTTGTCAAGAGTTACCCTTATGTAATTCAGAAGCTCTCTAGCAATCCTTCATCAGTCCAGTGGATGCCTAAATTATCCATCAGGCAGCTCTTTGGATAAACGATCCCATTTTTTTATTTTCCTTGATGGTGTCAAATAGTTGTGTGATCCTGGCTTGTCCATTCTTTGTCCTAAGTGTATGCTCCTATATAGGTGAAGGAGGAGGCAGAGTAGTACAGTGGATTCAGAGACACACCTGAGTGACATCATGCATACACACAAAGACACACACAGACACACATAGACACACACACACACACACACTTGAGTGAAATACCCTGGGTTAAAACACAAACAAGACCATGCATTCACATACCTGAGGGACACCATGGATTCATATACACAACTGAGAGACACAATATATTCAGATACATACATCTGAGTGACACCATGGACTCTGACACACATGTCACACAATGGATTCAGGTACATATGTGAGTTTCTGATTCACACACATATCTGAAGATTCCAACACACACTAGAGTGACATACACTCTCTATCTCTCTCCCAGCCTGCCCCCAAGTGTTGGAGGTCACAGAAGAGGTAATTACTCACAGAGAAAAGGGATGGAGTTAAGGAGTAAGAATCTTGAGATAATTTGGAAGGTTTCTGGAACTGCCTGATGGGCAGCTTAGGAAAGATGGAAAAGATGACATAGAATCAGAGGGAATCAGAGTCCAGGTTTGAAGAGGAAAATGTCCAAGACAAGAAAGTTTCGTTCTCTTTGAGGAATGAAACATCAGAGCTGTATATTGCAATGTGAACAGCATACTTGTCCTTCCTCTACCTTTAAAATCTGTCACTCTGGGGACCCCAGCAGTTTGCTCCATGGTATGTCCACAAGGAACACTTATGACAGGGAAATTCTAAACTGTCCCTTCTATGGACTTGCAGAACTCACTGTTCCATTGATGGGAGGGATTAGACTAGTTCCTCAACAGATTAATCAAAGAACTGTCTTGGCAAGAGGATTAGTACAAGGCCCAAGTACTTAGCAACTGTATGCTCTTAGCAACAGTTGATGTTCCAATTGATAGATGAGGCCCCCAGAGATGACTCCATCCTGAAGGGAAAGTCTGCGTATGAGGGTGCTCAAGCTAAGTGCCAACAGAAGCTGATGCACAAGCCTTGGCATGTCAAGGCGACTCTCTGTCTTGCAGATAGTGAAGGGGGCCTGCCTTCCCAGGTCACTGATGTTTTTGAAGGTTTGTGTGGATATGGATTTTGTGATGCCCAGATACCCTTTTCTCACCTGCATCCGTCTTTTCTTCTGGACAGCTTTTCTTCAAAGACTAGACTTCAGATACATCTTTAGTTCCTGTGGTTTGGAAAGGATTTCTTACTAAAACCCTCTAATACCAGCATAGCTGAACGCTTCCATGAAACAGAATTCAGTTTCCTTTACTTCAAGAAATTGATGGCAACAAGAAACATCTTACCATAGCTCTCAGTATTGCAAGATTGCTATGACAACCATCATTTGGTTTCAGAAAACAAAGCAAAAAACAAAACAAAACAAAAGCCAAAGAGACTTATCATGTAGAACTAAAAAAACCAAATCAAAAGCAGCGAGCAGGTTATGATTTATATGCATTGCAGCCACAAATTGCATGTTGTAACAATCACACTATCGAGTGATATTTTCATATTTTCTATAGGGCATTAACCCCAATTGACTTTAGTAAGTTAAGTAGACTGAATTTATTCTGAGATGTAATTTTCCTTTTCTGGATGACCTGTGAAGTTCAGGTAAGGCATCTGGGTGTTTGGGTGATTCTGAGTGTCTGCACTCTGTGAATTTTTAGCAGTATTACTGACAAAGGGTCTAGTGAAAATATCCTGGAGTATTTTCTGTCCAGATCCCATTAGAGACAGGAGAAGTTGAAGGGCAAGTCCCTGGTTTGGGATGTCCTGGAATGTTGTACTGATTCACAGACCACCACTCAAGTTTTGCTTTGGAGACACTGGCTGAAGTTGCTGCTCTCACACAGCTGTGAAACTTACATTTGTTTTCCTCTTCGTAAAATGAGGACCTTACTAGCTGCTACTTCAGGGGAATAAAGAGAAGGAGCACTCCCAAATCACAGCTCAGTGTGCCTCCAGTCCATGGCTCAGCCACTCTTTCACAGAGTATCTGTCCATGAATTATGCACTAGGGAGGGTATGGGCTAGTACTCTGTGATTATTTTTAAATTAGATGGATGACCCTCCTGCATCCCTGGGAGGGCTGAGATGTGCAGTCTGCAGAACAAGTTGTAATGGGAATGGTGAACCCTGGTCCTCCTATTTTGACGGTAACTTTGGCTGTTGAAAGTGTAGTTCTGGGGATGGAACCCAGGGCCTAATATATATGCCAGGCAAGCATTCTCCGCCAGCTACACCTTCAGCCCAGAGAAACATTTTCTAAGGCTATGGCTTCCTCTTGTACACAAACCCTCCCATATCCCTAGGCTTTGGGTCTACAGCTCTTCTGAGTCCCATTAGCAACCCTGTCTTGTTGGTATCTTAATAATCTTAAGGAGACAACAGAGCACCTCCCTGAATCCTGCTTTCTGGCTCCACCTTTTGCCTGCACAGATTAATGCTTGAAGTAGCATCCGTGAAGCTTGCTCACTGATGGGTCCACATGGTTTCCTCTGTTTGTTGTTCTGCACCAGCTCAGGTGGAACAGCAAGTAGTCGGCAGCTACCAGCGGAGTTACTGTAGCTTGTGCCTTCTGCCTACGTCAAAGCCCTAAGTAACTCTTGCTCTGCATGTGCGAGAAGCGCAGTGTGTTGCCAGTATACGAAAATGTATGACCTCCAAGGAACTTCTCCAGAGAGAGTAGCTTGCTCTCCTCGCTTCCTGTCTGCCGTGTAATAGAAATGCACCTCTCAGTTGGGGCCGTGGAAATTGGTTGGCCATGAGTAATATGGTACTTGGGTAGAATGGAGGAGCAGAGCTTTCATCTGAGCAATTCATTTTCCCTGAAACCTAAAAATAGCGTGACACGTGGGAAGCTTGTGAGTGCTTCAGAGAGGCCACTTTTCAATGCTATTGTACTTACGTAAGCGCGCTTCTTCTGAACAGTGGCTTCAGCTGAAAGGAGCTCTGTGCACTTGTGTGTATGTGCTTCTAAGGCAGGAGGCTTAACTTTGAATTATCTGAGCTGCAGGATCATACCCGAAGCCGTTTTGTCCCAGCATTGACCATGTGTGACATTTTAAAAGCATACTTTTAATTAAAATACAATTACATCACGTTCCCCTTTCATTTCCTTCCTCCAGCCCCTCTCATGTCCCCTCCAGCCAACTCCCTCTCAAATTAATACTGATTTTTATTATTGTCACACACACACACACACACACATGCATGCACGCACAACACATTGTTGCACAAGTATATAAATACAACCATACAACCTGTGAGTCGGTTTTTGTTATTTTCATGTATATGATTTTGGAGCTGACTACTTTACTTTGGTTAACCAATTAGGAAGCTCCTATCTGGGAGAGGTACTTCACCTTCTCTCAGCAGTCATCAATTGACTTTAGTTCTTTGTCTAAGGGTTGGACAATGTGATGTTTTCCTGCTTTCTTGTTAGTTAGCATGTCTATTGATACTGTCATTGTTCGGGTGTTTTTTATGCAGCTGTTTCTAAAAGACTCAGTCTCACAGCAGACTTCCTGGTATTCTGGCTTTACTTCTTTCTGCTCTTTCCTCTGCAGTGTTCCCTGAGCCATGGAAGCCGTTGTGCTGCAGATGTATCAATTGGAACTAGACACCCCATGATCCTTGATCTCTGCACTGTATTCAGTTGTGGTTTTCTGTGATGGTCTCCATTTGCTCTAGGAGAAACTTCTTTGACTCATGACAGGTGTAGATTTCCTTAGCTGTAGGTATAAGAATAACAGTTGAGTGCAGTTTGGAATTAAGCTTGTCTAGCAAAGTAACTGCAGTAGATCCAGGACCTCATTGGCCAGTGGATGTTGGTTAGTTTTCTCGTACCAAGTATGATTTCCCTCCTGTTGATTGGCTATTAAGTCCAATCAGACAGCTGTTGGTTACCACCAATGTGTGATTGCCACTTTTACAGATGTCTTGCCTTGCTGGCCATTCTGGTTCATAAGTGTCACAGGTTGGTAAGAGTAATACTGGTTTTCTCACTTGGGAGCTTGCACCGTACTTTCTGATAGTACAGAAGCTAGACCACAGGAAAGAGGGTTTAAGGTTCGATCCAGCCCTAATCATCTGAATCATCTAAGCCCAGTAGTGTACAGTGCCTTCAGTAGCAAGGAATCAGTTTCAACCCCTGAGAGGGAACTAAGGGCACGAGCAATGGCCTGTGTTGTTCTGAGAGTCTGGGAGTCACTTGGTCTTCCATGAGCAAGCACTCAAAAGAGATTTTTCATACCTGGTCCTGGGGTTTTTGTTAGTGTGTGGTTCTTGTGGGGAGCATTATCAGCCCAAGTGGCATTGCATCATTTAAGCCCTCTCTCTCTCTCTCTCTCTCTCTCTCTCTCTCTCTCTCTCTCTCTCTCTCTGTGTGTGTGTGTGTGTGTGTGTGTGTGTGTGTGTGTGTACACATATGTATGCATTGTATTTAACTTTAGGTAACTATGAAATAATACGATTTCTTGAAGCATTGGTGTTATTTGTCCATCTTCTTTCCTTTCCTTCTGTACTGGCCTCCATCTCACCTCCCCAACTATAACTCTTTTCCATTTCCCCCTTTCCCCTTCCTATCAATTGTATCCTAGCATTTCCCTTTCACGCCTCCTCTCCACTTTCCTGTTGTACTCTCCTGGTTTCAGGGTTTGCTCCTTGTTATATATTCTCACCTGAAGACTTGGAGCTAGGAACTGCAGATGAGAGAGAACATGTGGGTTTGTCTTTCTAGATCTAGGTTTCCTCATTCACTATAATCTTTTCTAGGTTAATCTCTCTACCAGAAGATTTTGTGATTTCACTTTTCACTCTGGCTGGATCGTGTTCCATAATGTACATGTATCATATTTTCATATCCTTTCATCAGTTTAAGGACACTTAGGTTGTCTCCATTTCCTAGCTATTGTTGATAGAGCAGCAGTGACATGGCTGAGCAGGTATCTGTGCAGTGGGATGTGGAGTTCTTTGGGCATATGCCAAGGAGTGGTATAATGGGGTCATATGCTAGATTTATTTTTTTTGTTTTTGTTTTCTTAGAATTCCCCATAAGGAATTCCAGAATGAGGGTGCCAGTTTGCATTCTTACCAACAGTGAACGAAGAGTCCTCTTTCCTTACAACCTCTCTAGCACTTGTTGTCAGTTGTTCTGTTGGTCTCAGGGTGAGGTGCAAACTTTTAGTAACTACCATCCCTTGACAACAGTCTAATCTTCTGTAATGCACGTCATAGTGTTTCCTGGTGCTGTCATATGAAGCAGCTCACCAGCATTTCGAGAAATAGAAACTCCCCTCCCTGTCCTGTGTGGTAGCTTTATCATCTCCACTGTAAGAACTAAGAGACAATGGACCAGAATGATGAAAGGACTTTCCAAAGCTTCCACATGGATGTTAGTGTAAGCATTTAGGTCCTTACCTAACTGCATTCTCTTCTTCCTCTGTCACTTTATGCAGAATACAAGTTATATATGAAGAGAATATGAATAGAAGTTATATATGAAGAGAATATGAATAGAAGTTATATATGAAGAGCATTCACTTGCTATTACCATGACTATGAGTACTATTAACTTCTATTAGGACTGTTTCTATTGTTCCAAGATTTCTTTTCATGTTTTCATCTGGGCGCTTACTTACTATTTACATTCAAGCTTCTCTTGTATTTTGACAACCCATTCTACCTTTGAAGATTTTCACTGTGACTCCATTTTACTTTTAATAGGGTGAGAGGTTCAATTCTATGGCCTTTAACAACTCCTCCTGAAAGAGATGCTTTGTTGAGGCCAGTGAATTTACAAGTGCAGCAAGTGGCCTTGAGCTCTTGCCAGAAGGAGTAGCCTGTTCCTCCCATGCCTTGCTTTTAATAACTAAAACACCTTGGACATCACATCAGAAAGCACTGGAGCCCTTGATCTTGTGGGTATAGAAGGCAATTTGTTATGAGCCTGATGCTGGAGGACAGCAGCTATGACTTCCCTGGTCCTTGTCTCTTCAACATCCCAGATGTGTGCTGCAAAGACTGCAGCCCAGAAGTAAAGAGCTCCAGGCTAGCAGCACTGGGTCCCAAGCACAGGTCAGGCAAAGGATGACCTAATAGATGTTCTTGATGATACAGACTCCAGTGTAGCCGACCTCCTGCTTCCACTCCTGTACTCACACTAGAGTGAACAGGAGCCAGTTATGTACCTGCAGCAATGCAAGCATGCCCACCAGCAGCTTCAGACTCTCAATGTGTGTCTGGAAGCTCATCTGGAAACTGGCCTCCCACCTGAGTCCCTAGCCATGGGACCATAGCAGTTTCAGCACCCTGGCAGGTTGATGTGCAGGCTCATCAGAGATGCAATCTTCCTTCAAAGCCCCTAAGTGGGATAGTGTCAGTAAAGGAAAGTAGGATCTGAGCTTTACCTTGACCCAACAGCAACATAAGAGATCTCAAAGTATCTAACATCTTAATTCCAGATGCCAGTGAAAGAGCAGAGCTGAAAACAAAAGAAAACAATCAGACGTAGGTACTTCTACAGAGTAAATTCCCAATAGGATGAGCAAAAAGAAATCTATGCAGTCAAACTTCTAAAAAGAAAAGAAATAACAAAACATAAAGCCTTGTCAAAGCAGACAGACAGAAATGCAACTTCACAATAGGGGAATAATTTGAAGGCCAGTGGGTTTGTCATTAAAATATGTAAAAGTGGCGAAAAGAAAAGCAAAACTGGAGCTTGAGAAACATTGTTTAAAAGCTAAAGAAAAGTAAAATAACCTGTGCATTCTATACCAAGTAAATATATCACTGGGAAGGAAGTAAAAGTAAGAGTATCCTAAGATGAAGCTAAGAGAAAATCATTGATCTCCAGCAGATCTACCTATATAATATAGAACTCTCAAGCTAAGTTTTCTACACTGAATGAAGTTATGATGCACTGAGTATTAAGGGCTAAGTGCACAGTTTGTCCCCTTTTTTCATGAATTTTAACCAAATATATTGAATCAAAACTGCATTGTATAGTCTGATGTAGTGCTCAGTGAATTCAGAAGGAATTCTGAAGACAAAAAGATGGAAGAGAAAAAGAAAAGTGCTACAGCATACAGTTGATACAGTGCTCACACGTATGTTACAAGCTTAGTGAGCACTAAAAGTCATGCAGAAAGATTATCCAAAACACTATTGAGACTGGGCCTGATGGGTAAGGCCAAGAACCTGGTTACATGAGATCTGAGGTAAGAGAACTGCACATTCAAGGTCAGCCTGAGCTAGTGAATGAGTTTATGGCCAGTGTGGGCAACTTAGGAATTCTCTGTCTTAAAAATTAAACATTGAGAAATGACTGATGATGGAGAGTACTTATCTAGTATGTGGGAAGCCCTGGGTTCAATTTTCAGTACCACAAAATAGAACAAAGAAAGTATTGATAAATCAAAATAGAATTCCTTTTTTTTTTTTTTTTTGAGACAGGGTTTTGATGTATAGCCTGGAACTCGCTCTGTAGACCAGGCTGGTCTCAAACTCACAGAGATCTGCCTGCCTCGGCCTCCTGAGAGCTGTGACAAAATAGAATTCTTAAAGGTATTTATATGTACTATTAAAAAGCAAGAAAAAGGAAAGCGTGATGAAAAACATAAACATAGATAGAAAGGAAGGAAGGAAGGAAGGAAGGAAGAAAAAAAGAAAAGAAAGAAATGAAGGAAAGACAGACAGGGAGAGTGAGAGAGGAGGAGGTAAATAAATAAACAAATGAATTTTCAGGCATTTTCCCAAACATTAATAGTCACTTTAAATTCAAGCGTCTAAATAGGAGATAAAAGGCAAGGATTGTCAGAACAAATGAAAAAATAAGAGGAAAATACCTAAGTGATCCCTGAGAGACTTCGCTTTAAATACAAAGTATGTGTAGGTTAGATGTAAGATGGTGGCAGTAATAATATTGAGTTCTAGGCCAGCTTGAACTATAGAAGAAACTTTGCTCCCCAAATGAATAAACAGAACAAACAAACAAACAAAACAAAAACAAATAAATTTAAAAAAATGGGAAAAGACACAGAATGGAAGTGTTATCTCTCAAAATGCATGCAGGCTGTGGGTTTATCAGACCAAGGGAATAGAACTGCAGAGCAGGACATTGCATGGCAGTACAGGGTCAGTCTATTAAGCAGGCTGAAGACTATCATGTACATTGACCAGAAAGCATAGTTTCTGGAGCTAAAGCCTTTAGAGATGAAAGGAAAAATATTCAGATCCACTTTACAGTTGGAGATGTCAGTACCTTCCTCTTGACTTGACAATTGTAGAACTCCAGACAGGAAGCCACATGATGTTTCTGAAAGTCAGGAAATTTAAAAGTTGCAGAACCCATCAATCATTGCTAGACATTAGGAATAAGGAGAAGGCAGGCTGGGTGCTCTATCTGTGAAGGAGGCCTGTGGCCACAGAACAGTCCTGTGTTCTGACTGCAGTGATGTCTACACAGATCTTTACAAGTGAGATTGTGTAGAAATACACACACACACATGCACATGCGTATAAAGTTGGTGAAATCTCACTGAGATTTGCAACTGGTTCAATGCCAGTGCCCTGGCTTTAATATTGTACTTTAGTCCCTCAGGATTGCAGTTTCAGGAAAATGGGTATATAGGACCTCCCTTCCTCCCTCCCTCCCTCCCTCCCTCCCTCCCTCCCTCCCTCCCTCCCTCTCTCCCTCTCTCCCTCCTTCTTTATTTCCTTCTTTTTTTGTTCTTTATTTTTTGCAAGCCTTGTAATGATTTCATAATAACCTTAAAACAAACAAGGAATGCTTGCACTGTGGAGCTCAACAGGATACTAGATTCACACCTGGGCTTGACAGTGCCTTCCCATCATCACACAAATGCATCCTTCTTTCTGGATACAATTTGCGATGAGATTGTTATGACAACAATCTGCAATACACCAGTCTAGTGTGACTTAGAAATGAAGCTTGCTTGTCTCCTGTGACCACAGAAGCAAAGGTGTTGATGTGGAATTCAGCAAAGGTGTTGATGTAGGATGCAGGCCTGGGGGTCTCCTGGCATTCAAAGTCTAGGCTATGTGAGTTTGTCTGCAGAGAGACACTCTATGACAGTAAGAGGCACAGTAATTATGCCTAATTGTTCTGAGATTTTTACTCAAGGCATATGAAGCTAAAAATAGGGCCATTTGTGTTCTGGTGCAGGTGTAACAGCTGGGAAACCCAGCAACAGGGACTCGAGGCTTTTATTGGTGGATGGGGCTGTGACTAAATATTCTTATTTGGATCTACTTTATTCTGTTACCCATACATAGAACATTAACCATTTGTATCAGCTAGGTCTCCTTTAGAACTGTCTTTGAAAGCAAAGAATTTACATCGTTGTTTTTCTATGGTAACAGAAATGCCCATTTTCTTTGTGGAACTGTCAATAATGATCAAAAAGCAAAAGAAAATAAACTGGAGAGAAATATTTATGGAAAATATAGTCTGCTTTTTATGTTCTTCAGAAATTTTTGCTAATTCAGATAGTGCATGTGTGTGTGTGTGTGTGTGTGTGTGTGTGTGTGTGTGTGTGTGTACATATGCAGGAACACTCATCTATTCTCCTGGGTGAGTGTGTGCATTTATATGTGTATTTGCTTTGTGTGTGGATATGTGGATACATGAGTATACATGTGTGTTTGATGTGTATTGGTGTGTGCATAGGTGAGCACATCATCCTACGGCTCCTGCTGGAGACTGGGAACATGAGTCTCACTGAGGTCATCTCAAATTGTCCCACTTTATTGTCTGACCTGCTCTGGTATCTGTGAGGATACATCCTTGTAAGTGTAAGTGTAAAGGTTTTGTCACCTTTAGCATTTACATACTATACCTGGAAGTTGTGACCCTCCTTCCGTGTTTTCCTGTGTGTTGGGATTACAAATGTGTTCTATCACACATGGCTGTATTTGGTTTGTACACCACTACTACAGATGTGTGCAGTGGGTCCAGTGATTCCTGTCTCACTTTGTACCTGAAGAAACTGAGGCTTTCAAAAGGCATTGAACTCCAGCCACCTGCACCCTGGTGGCCCACAGATGTTGGCTGATGTGCAGTGGCTGTTCTTTGCATGATAAGCAGGCTTGGACTTTGGCCAGATTTGGGGAATAAGTTTTGCTGTGAGTGCGTTTTAGGCAATTGGCAGCTCATTCTCGTTCTAAATTTGGCAACTCTTACTCAGATATGTTTACTCAATGTAGAAGTTCATGGAAATGGAGGAAATTGACTTGGGATTTTACTACTCTCTGACCATCTGATATTGGGTGGCTTAAGCTGCAGTACAGCAACCCTTTTTATTACACACATTCAGTTGCTATGGAAACAGTCACTGCTCTCATCATCAGCTCCATATTTGGAGGGTCTTAATGCCACTTGCTTATTCAATGCACACTCTCCCCTCAGAGGCCTAAGCACCCTGGAGTGCACATCTAAAAAGGCTCTTCCACCTTTCCTGCCTCAGCAGGCAGCCATGCACCTAAATTACAGTGTGATCTCAGAGCTTGCTGTGTGCACCAGCACCCTGGACTGCTCCTGTGTAAGCCTGTGCCCACTGTAGATGGTGCCTTCCCTCAGGGAGTGCTGGGTTACACTCATGGACTCTTCCTGACTAAGTAAATGCTTTTCCTCTTGTTCAACTCTTTCTGTGCTCTCTATTCAAACTAAAAATGGAACGGTTGAAGATGTGACACCTGAATCACCTTGGCTGAAAATACAATGTAGCTGATTTTCACTTTCCCATTACCTTGCTCACATTGTTTTAAAATCAGATGCTAGCTTTGCTTTTAAACCCAAAGCCAACCTTTGAAGAAATAGAGAACAATGAACCACATGAAATCCATCTTGTGGACTGTTCACTTTTTCTGACAGGTTCCCAGTTCCCAGTCTGTCCATCTGTCCACACAGGAGTATTTGTGCGTTGTGTGTGTGTCCCTGTGCTTGTGGGTCTCGTGCAAATAGGGGCATAGGCTCTGTATCCCTGTGGTGAAGTGGAAAGGTGTACATAAACTCCTGGCGTGGGAATTCACTTGCTTCTAGGAACAGTTTAATCAATTGACTTCCTGGAGTCCCTCTCACCCATGACTGTGTTCCAAACAGGTACCCCATGGCTGCCTGTGCTTTTAAATTTTAGTTCTGAATGCTTCACTTCGGTTGATGGTAGCAGCTCTAGGATGTTTAGGATGAAAATGTTAATTTTCCATTCAGAGGCCAATTGTGTGTAATAAAGCTTGTCATTAAGTTACTCTGTGACAACACCCATGCAAAGCCTATCTGTGCCATACAGAGCATGAATTTTTTAATCACACATCTGTACACCAATTCAAGTATAAAGGTACTAGTTACATAGTTTAAGAAAACTTGAAAATTCAGACATTTACAAACTCTTTGTGTGCCATCAGAAATCAATGTGCTTATTCATTTAAATCACCTTACAGCGTTGGAAAATGCATCCTTAGCCACACCCCCTTTCTGATCTTCAGTTCCCTGTGGTTATTTTCTGAGACTTCAGTTACACTTAGATAAACTGGATAGCTAACTTATCATCCCTAGATTTTAGTCTGTCTATTCATAAGGACTAGTTATTAAAGTGCTAACATTTCATTGTTAAATTCTCTTAGGGTTTCAATCTCTTAGGTTGAGATTCCAGTCCAAGAATACTATGGATGGCCAGTTCTTCCTCTCATCTTCTGAATGTGAATGAGATGGAGCTGGACCTTCTTTAGATGCTAACAACCCAAGGGGAAGAGGCTTTGGTCACACAAAGCACAAAGTAAGATAGACATTGCCAGAAACTGAAAGTCATCCACAAACGATATCCCTACCCTACCCACAGCATACTCCACACTTCAAATTCCCTATGCTATGCAAAATGGCACAAGAAAAGCCAGGGGTACAGCTGGCAAAAGAAGTTTCTGAGACATAAGAGACCAAGAGAGAATGTATTGATAAGACTAGGGGAGAGCAGTGTCTCGGCCCAGAGAGCGGGTCATACAGCAGAGCCAGGGGTGAAAGGAAGTAATTGAAGAGGTGATTACATAGCTTGAGCTGTTCATGTGGCATCTAATACAGCACAGGTAGGCGGGCTTCCCCTATCCTGTTAACCAGTGTATCTATGGTGTAGATTGCTTAGGTGGCATAGGTCAGGAGGAAGGCTCCTGCCTATTTAAGACACCATCAGCATGAATGATTAAGCTGCTTGTACACATGGCCAGGCTGCTAAAGTGGGGGAATTTTGTTTTTATTTTTGAACTTTTGTCCCTACATGCACATGTAGTGTGCCTTACGATAAAATGAGAGCTAAATGCTGAGCCCTCAGTGAAAAGCTGAAGAGCATTTCAAAGACCACGAGTGAATCCCATGTGATGACTATGGTGACTGATTCCCGAAGTCAGGGCATGGTGCTGCTCTCTCCTCAGAGACAGGTCACAGCTACTGGGTAAGTGCATTTTTGTTTGCTGTGGGTATCTCTATTTACAAAGGCATTTTCTGGGACTTAGATCAACAGGGATGACTCAAGCAAGAATTCTTTCTAAACATAACATAATCTACAATGTTCAGAGGAAAATTAACCACAGGTAACTATACTTAAGATAGTTAATATAGAATTTTAACTTTGAGGCAAGGAAAGCAGCTCAGAAGATTAAGATACCTACTGTGAAGGTTAACACCCTAAGTTTGACCCCTGGGACCTATAGTTGAAGGAAAGAGCTAACTCTTGCAAGTTGTTCCCTGACCTCCACATGCACCCCATGGTGAGAGTGCAGGCACAGACACACAGTAAACAAAAAGCAAATAAATACATAAACACATAAATCATCAACAAATATTAATTTTGTGCCAAACAAATCATGCTTCTGAGGTTTGTGAAGTGATTTGGCTTTTCTAAGTGTCATTTCATTATAATTGACAACGTCCAACATTCAGAAACTTAGAAAGGATGAACTGAGTTTTTCTCCCTGCAGTAAAGTGCTTTTGGAGCTGGGGGTGAGGGAGTGTGAGAGATGGACCACTAAACAGATGAGTCACCACATCAATCAGTTTTTTTTTTTCCCTTGTCCAAAACATCTGAGGAAAAAGCAGCCTATGGCCTCAGGGATTTGTTTTGGCATATTCTTGATGGTTTTTTAGTCAACCAGCTCCTTGCTTTGGGCCTGAGGTGAGTCAGAACATCAGGGTGGTAGTGTGTGTGGTAGAGAAATCTGCTTAATCCACCAAGGCCAGAAAGCAGAAGTGGAGGGGGAAAGAAAGGGTCAGGGATAGAATAGACACAGACACATGAGCCAGTACTTCTAACCTGGACCACCTCCTTGTTAATAATATCATCAAATTAGAAATCTACCCTGGATTGATCTGTTCACCAGATCAGAGCCCCCATGATCCAAATACCTTTTTATAATTAGATCTTTCATCTGATGCCTCTAAATGCAAATGAAGACAAGGTTGAGCTTGCTGGCTTCATGAACAGGCTGGAAGTTCTGCTTTCTCAGTGGTGAAGCCAGACAGAGGTGGGGGTCAACTATCTATTCCCTGCTACCAGATTCAAGTGTGCTTCCCTAGCTCCTTTCACAAAGCCAGCCAGCATTTTCTCTATACCTGCCACAGCATCACCACTCTGTTATTTCTGCTCACAAGGGGGTGGTTTAAATGAGTTATAGCATACCTATGTAATAGACTATCCATAAAATAGGATCTTTAAATTATTTTGAGTGTGGAAAATATTCAAAATTCAATTTTACATGAAACAAAGCACACGGGACAAAAACAATAATCCTTAATATTAAATATATACAAAAATATGGAACAACTCACTAGAGTATTGTATTCACAAGAAGTTATTTCAAGACACTACAAATTTGGTTGGCTTTTGATAGTAAACAACAGGTCTTTTTTATGACAGAAGGGAATACAATCATTTAAATGTATTTTTAAAACTCAAATAATGAATAAGTCCATTTTTAGGGTGTTCTTTGCTGTAGAGTTAGTGATTTTGACATGATCACACACTGTGCATTAATCATGCAACTCTTACAGGTAGTAGGAATGTAGCTGGCTTGAGCACATTGATAAAATTTCCTAGCATTGTTGCATTTGATATTTATTTGAATTTGCTCAGACTTAATAATATTACAGTTCATAATCTAATTAAGCACCTTTCTAACATGCTTTCTAACATTTCCAAAAGCTTTGAGAAGAGGACCCTAACTAAACCTCCAAACACTGCAATTTATTCCTTCTCAGCTTCTTGCTTTTGAGCAAAGGCTAATAACCAGTGCAATGACTATTCCTGGTTGTCAATTTGGCACATCTGGAATTAACTAAAACCCAAGCTGCTGAGTACAGCTGTGAGGGATTTTCTTGATTGAATCATTTGAGGTGGGAAGACCCACCCTATATCTGGATCTTTTAAGTTAAGAAAATTCACCTCTAATTTGGGCTACACCTTCTGGGGTCAGCCTATGTAAAGGACACAGAAGAAGGATGCTCATGCTCTTTGCCTGCTTGCCTTCACTCTCGATGGTAAGTTCATGCCCTCACTGGTATTAGAGCCTACTTCCTTGGGATTCTGGCATATACTGAAGATCAGTGGAGACATCAAGTTTCATGGGCTGAATAACTATTGGATTCTTGAATTTTCATCTGTAGACCGTCATTGTTGGAATAGTTGGACCATAACCTGTAGGCAAACCATCCTAATAAATCCCATATACAATCAATATAATATAGTGCCAAACACTTTGAATGCCAGATTAATTCATTTCTTATACTATAGCAACCTGAGTGAGGCAGGATACTTTGTATAGGAAAGATGTTTATTTGGGCTTGTGTTTCTGGAGGTCCACTGTTGAGGACCATAATCTGTTGATGGCCTTCTTGCTGGTAGAATCCTGACTTAGTACATAGAGTCACCTAGAGACAAACAGGAATTGTCTATTTTTCTAGTGCCCCTCCACTTCTGGGAAGGCTGCCAGGATTCAGTAGTGGAGCCCATACCTTTATAGCAGCCCATCAAACCCCTAAAAGCTGGAGCTTTTAAATCTGTAGTGTGATTATTTTTCTGCTTTTTCAGTATCTGAAAATAGGGATTAAATTTCAGCTGAGGTAGCTTGAGAGGACACACCCAAACACTTTTGCAACGATAGCACATGCATAGTTTTATTTAGTATCAGCCCATTAGTAACAATGGTTTAGGGAATACCAAAGCTTCAGGTCCTGGCTTCCAAACTTGAAATAAGTATTTATGTAGGCTCATACCCAGTTCTCTATTGGCTGTTTCCAGGAGGTGTTTATGATTATTATTGTATATAATATGTGCTTCTATTATATTTGTATTAAACATAAACTAATGTTTTGGAGGGATTATGGATCTGTCCACTTGCACCACACCTAAAAGGACAGTTCTGGAGGCTTCCTAGGTATTTTTCCATTTTGTCATGGATGAAGCAGAGAAACCACTTGGAAGACTGGGTTCCCCTTGTGAGCCTGTTCCTCTCTACCTGCAGATGTTCCTTCAGTGGAAAACCAACTGTTAGATATTTCAAGAGGCTTTTCACAGTTTTGCATGTACTGGAATTTTCCTACAGGTCATTGTGCATGCTGAGTTCCATGAGTAAATAATTGTATGTAAAGGATGATACAGAAACAGATTTAAAAGGAACTATTTCCATTTGCTTCTGAAGACTGGCGTTCTCTGAAAAAAAAATTGATAGACTCCAGACCCAGGGTACTACCTTCTCGGATGGGCGCCCCAAGAACCCAGACTCCAGTCCAGTTGATGCAACAGCAAGAGGTTTATTGTTGCAGCTGTACAGTCCGGCTAACTCAGCTCCAAAGAGCAAGAGTCACACCCACTGCAATCACATGAGTATTTTTAAAGGAAAAACCCACAAAAGCCATAAGATTACAATTCCCATACAATTTTGTTTTGAATGATTTATGTCTAGAGGCTAATTTCATAAGGTCATGGTCTGGTCACAGAGTGATCACAGAGTGGGTACAGTTACGTCCGCATGCACATTCTTCCTGAAACCTCAAGGTGGGTATCAGGGTGGAAGTGAGAGTTACACAAAGGTTACAGTGGTCTTTCCTGGAACACTTGCAATTATTCCAGTCACAGTTGAGTGCATCTCTTAATAGAAATCTCTTTACATTGTTACATTGTTGCACGAGTGGTTGAATAATGACTGAGTCAGGTTGCCCTTGGAACTAGTTTTCTTTTTAGTTCCTCATTCTCCTGGGACTTGGGGGGTGTAAGCCTGAAGGGTTAGGGTCTTTCATTTTCTTTTCAAAACATCTAGGCTGGCAATAGCATTATATAAATAAATGTTGACCAAATTATGTGGCCTGCAGAGTTGTACTTGCTATGTACACATCTTTTTTTAGAAAAAGTTTTATATGACAGCCAACAGCTGGACTGGAACTGACTACTAGTCCAAGATGGCCTGAAACTTGCGTCAGTTCTCACCTCAGTCAATGCAAGTGTGAGCCACAGGTCTGCACTTTCTTCTCCTCTCCTCTCCTCTTCTCTCCTCTCCTCTCCTCTCCTCTCTCTTCTCCTCTCTCCTTCCTTCCCTCCCTCCCTCCCTCCCTCCTTCCCTCCTTCCCTCCTTCCCTCCTTCCCTCCTTCCCTCCTTCCCTCCTTCCCTCCTTCCCTCCTTCCCTCCTTTC
>CABHPP010087783.1:0-20408 GCA_902168425.1 Peromyscus attwateri | reverse complement strand
TCCCTCCTTCCCTCCTTCCCTCCTTCCCTCCTTCCCTCCTTCCCTCCTTCCCTCCTTCCTTCCTTCCTTCCTTCCTTCCTTCCTTCCTTCCTTCCTTCCTTCCTTCCTTCCTTTGTGACTGAAGCATAGTAACATGAACTTGCCTTACCTTTTGTTCAGATACAAAAATTGCATGTGTGGAAAATATCTCTTCATCACCACATCTCCATTCATAGAGCTTTTTGCCTGATAGAGGGTGAACACAGATTTGTATCCTCAGTGCAATACTGGCTCAGCCAGGACCTGCCTTACATACACTCAATGCTTAAGCAAACTAAGGGATCAAACCAGAATGCTTTTTTCTCTAGGAAATTATTTTATTGGTAGATCGTTTTTTCATAACCGACAAACCCTAGGTAATGTATATATTTCTAAATATTCATTTTAAATTAAATTTGTGGACTTGCGTCAGTGACTCTCCTGACTTGGAGGGTGATGGGGGAACAGATCTCAGTGGAATAGTTCCAAACCTAAATATAAAGGTACTTTCTGTGCTGGAGCTTACTATAAAAGCCCTAAAACTTGACATTCACCTCGACATAGGACTGATTATTCCATTTGAGTCTAAGGTTAATTCCTAATGTTGCTCTACTTTGAAATCCATTCTTGAGATAAGAGATGTTCCCTGCTAAGTCTTTTAAAATAAAATTTAGAAAGGAGAGCCCAGAAAACAGAGGGGATAATGATGTTTAAGCCCCAGACAGAACTTGGGGAGACCTTCAAAGGTTGGAAGCTGGGAAGGGAATGCATTAGGGGAGAAGAAAGGCCAGCGGCTCCTTAGACAAGGAACCTTACTTGATGCCAGAATGGCTTGTACACACCTGGCCTGTTTCCAGTGAGCACTGGAACAGAAAGAGAGAGGAAGTGTGGAGAGGGGTGGGTAGGATGAAGCCCTGCTCCTCTGAAAGAGAGAGCTCAAACCCAAGCCTGCAGCTTTGGAAAGGGTATCAGTAGAGTGGGTGCTAGGACTATGCTGGAAATAAATCCTGCAGGATGGGGATGAGCTTGTGTGAGGAACGAGATGCAGTTCACCTCAGATCTGATTACCATGTGTGGATTTGTTATGGCTCAAGCCCTCCAGCTCTCCACTGGGATTTTGAAGCCTTTTAGCTGGATATAAAGCTATAAACAGATTTACAAGGCTTTCCTAACAGATTCCTGTGAGCTGCTATTGATTGCTGCTCCAGCCATTGTGGGGCCTCAGTAAATGCAGCATGGCTTTGAGAAGGATTGGGGCTGGAGTAGAACCCAGGACCCACACAGAAGATGGTCCTTTGGTCTCAGTTTTCCCAACCTGCAAAATGAGAATATGGAGAGGTCAATAGACTTAATTTTCCTGGATATAAGGGTTGTTCCTGAGAATTAAAATAATTTCAGATACCCTGGTTCTTAACTCATGAAGAGTCACTTGGAAAACACCTGTGTTCATCATAATGAGCAGTGGGAAATATTTCTTGTGCTCCAGGATTTTCTTCTGCAGTCTTCTGTTACAGGAGCTAGTGTTGGGGAAAGGCGCGTACATATGTTTAAGTGCAGTTCTGAGCTGGATCAGGTGGTGTATGGCTGTGATGCTACACTTGGGAGGCTGAGGCAGGAGGATCATCTCAGGTTGAGGCCAGCCAGGGATACACAGTGCAACCTTGTCTTAGAAGCAAACAACTTTGTTTGGTGTGCCTGAAGATTACTTTTGAACTAGAATTAGAGACTCCTACGTTCTGCCCAGTATTCTAACAGGTCATACAAAGTAGCCTCCTGACTCCCAGTGCCAAGGCCTTCAGAGCCACCCAGTCATTCTCTAAATCGCTGATCAAAGCTTCATTTTGTTCTGAAGGTCTTCTTTTTGTTAAATGTAAGATGCGTAATAATTAAATGGTTGATCTGTTGCATAATACTTTGAGAAGGTAGAGTGCTGCCTCCCATTGTTGAAGTTAATAAAATTATTATCCCTAGGGGATAATAACAAAGGGACATAATTGAACTGTTCACTAGTATCTGTTATATGAGTACATTATAAAATAGTGTCAGCATGGCAATAGCACCAGATTCTGGAGCAGTGGATCTCAAAATATTTGATCCCCTATGTGTGGACTTTTTCATCTGGCAGGGAAAATGATGTGGTCAGGTAGTGGTCTAGCCAGAGTGAAGCTGTTTGCAGTTGGGCTGCTAGGGGACTACTCAGGAGTCAATCTGGGGGCTAGCCATGAGATGCTTTTAGATCAGGAGCATCTGTCCTTCCTCTGATTCTTTAGGCATCCAGAACAAGGTAGGTACTTCACACATTCTGATCATGAGCTGGGCTGGGCTGGACTAGATTCCAGAACTGCGCATTGATCAGGCCAGGCTGCAGCAGAGCAGGTGTGAATGAAGAGATAAAAGAAACTAAACTTAGACTTCAGCCAGTGGTCCCTTCATGATGCTTGGTTTCCTATCAGAAGTGCAGCAGTCCATTCTGCACTGCATCAGGATATCAGGGAGAGAGGATCCGAGGAGGCGTAGAAATTTATTGGTTCAATGGGCCTCAAAGTTCAAGACTGAGGGTCTAGCACCAGGCAAAGGTCCTCTCTATTCCTTATGTCATAGCCATAGCAGGCAGGGCTTGGGGAGCTAAAGGCAGCGGAAGGGCTTCCATCTTTATAATATATGTATTTCTATACTAGTATAACTGCATTATGAGAGTGGGGCCTCCCAGCCCAGCCATTTCTTCTAGTGTCACAATGGCATTAAGTTTCAACATGAGCTTTTGAGGCAAACACTGAAATTAAAGCCAGAGATTGCCCCTGAATACTAATGATGCCCACAGATGTCCTGGGGACAGCCACATCTGTTTCCCCCATCTCAGAAGAGGTGGGAAAATCCCTGTGTAAAATGCACCAGCCCAAGGGACTGGCTGCACTGAAGGCAAAGCCACTGCTGGTCCCACATCCCTGGGGATGCCTTCAGCTTCCTTCTGTGTTTTCTGAGCAGCTGCACAGCTGTTTTCCTAGAAACTCTACAGTGAGGCTATGCCTACTCCTCAGAGCTACACTTGGAGACCAGCAGACCTCCGCTCCCTGGATTTACCCTCCATAGTCCTCTCCTGGCTCTTGGTTACTTTGCACTCTTCTTTTTCTCAGCAGGAAATCTGATCTCTCTTCCTTGAGCTGACTGCTCTGTGGAATTTCTTCTTGCCTGGATGTACTGAGTATACCTGTGTTCTCCTCCTCACCTTGCCCATCCTCTTCCCCAGCACCAGTCAGAGGGCCCATTCTCACCTTGTTCCAGGCTATGCTTGACTTGTCTTTTTAAGGTGTCTTTCTCTGGCCACTGCATCAAAAATAGCGTTCTTCTGCACCATTACTCTCCATTCTCTCAACCTACTTCATTTTTTTCTTTAAAGCAACTGACTTCTATATATAGCTTTTTGCTTTCCATTTGTTTGACATCCTGGAAGAGGGTCTTGATTGTGCCGGTCTGTTTGAGCAGCTCTTGCAGCAGTGCCTGCCCAATGGGGCATCTCAGAAAGCCACCAGTTAAATGAAGCATGTGAGGTCCCTCTAGATTATGCGTCATCACTTTACTCCTTTCCGCCCCCTTCCCTGTGTTGGCCAGCTTTTCCGAGGGGTTTTATCTGTTTCCCTGTGTGTAGTTTTAGTCTCTTTTCTTCTGTGTGCAGGCTTTACACAGGACCGCCCAAGTGCCTTATGGACATCTGTCCGATTCACTAGCCTCTATGTCACTGACATCCACTCTGTCCTGCTGCTGTGACTCTATCTGTGCCTCTGATCCGCCATGCTTCAGAGCACCTTGCTGTGTTTCCTTCCCTTCTTCCAGACTGGCTCTTTGTTATTCACTTTCTTCTATAGCACTGGCTCCTCTCTGGAGAGCATAGCTGTGTCTGCAAATGCCTTTCCCTAGATTCTCGCTGTACTGCAGAATTGTACTGTGTCTCTGTGGTAACCCCTTGCTGGTACTGATTCTGATACTTACTCGTCAAGAAGCAGAGGACTGTTTTGGACTGGAAGCTAAGGAATCATGGGCATTTTGGTTGACAGTCACTGTCCCTCAAAGGACTCATAGCCCAACAAGAGGAGATCCCAGGAGGAGGGGATCATGACTGGTGATGCTCTGAGCTGGATGTGATCTGAGCTGATGGAGGAACTTGTTGCCCTTGGCAGCTGGGGAACCCAGAAAGTCCTCGAGACGGTAGATACAGACGATTTGAAGTCCATCAGGACACAAGCATTGCATTTGGATAGGACTGGACATGTAGTACAGTGGAAGAGCTCTTGATAGCACATGTGAGGCTTTGGATTTAATTACAGCACTGGCTGTGTGGTGGGGTTGGGGGTGTTGGCAGCTGATGAAAGATATCTAGGACACTACCTGGACATGTATCCTACCAGGACTCAGGTGACAATCCATGATATTTAGCATCTCTTTGTTTATGCAAGGGTGAGAGGAGATTTTATGGATGTTTGTGGGCAGCTCACCTGCAAGTGCCTGGGCTGGATTCTTTAGATTGATTGTGATGAACATTGTGGGCTTGAAGTGAGAAACTGTAGATGTGATATGTACTTTCTGTGTCCACCTGTAGACAGATACAGACCACTGCACAGCTCTTTCCAACAACCATATATTTATTGGTTATTCACAGTACAAATTTTATCACCAAAAGAAGTATAATGTTCTAGCAAAATGTTGTGTTTAACTTTATCTTAAGGACAGATGAAGTAAGCTTGTGGAATCATTTGCTTTTCTTGGTATTTCCAGACAAGTAATTATATATATTTCCCAACATTAAATAATCTTCAAAAAGTTTCTAAGATGGATGAATTTCTTATTCAATTTCCAAAAATAAATTTTTTCTAAAGACTGAATGAGTTTATATTCCTAGACCTCTAAAGCAAATAATTGAGATTATCTCTCAGTTTCTAAATAGCTCATGTAATTACCTAAAGTATTTTCTTTCAGCCATCTTGTCAAATTCAAGTGTCATTTACCTCCCAAGAACACGATAGTCTTTATCTGATACCATTCATTTTATTTCCATGGAAACATTGTGGGATTCTTTGACCACCATAAGTCATATTAATCAACTGTGGAATTTCTCAGTCTTTATGTCTTGAGAGTGGTCTGTTGGATAGAACAAACGAAGTCATCTGTTACTTTAATGTAAGAATTCCTACTGGCATACCTATTCTTGATAATTGCACGTGCCTTTAAGGCCTATAGGAGGTGGTGCTTCTGGTCTGCACAGCTGACCTATTCCTGGATTTGACAGTGAGACATCATGAGTTGGAGGAGTGGAGGCCACTGAACCGGAAACACGTGACCCAACTGACCATTCATCTCCCTTCTGTAGTTGCCACCAACACCTTTTTTTATTAATTTCTAAATAAAGTTCCCCCTTCCAAAGGCATAGGTATCTAGAACTTTGTGTATAAAAAGTGTGAGGTCATAAAACCTGTTGAATTTGGTAAACAACATTCATAAATTAGGGGCATTTTTATTATTTTCTGACTTTATGAAAATATTAGGGTTTTCTTGTTTCTTTGACACATATGCATAATCAACATAGTGTATATTATGCAGTGCTTATCATATGTGTTTACACACATTTATGCACACACATGGCTATGACTGATGGGAAAAGGAATTCTTTGCTCTCTATAGCTGCTGTCTTGGTTGCTTTTCCTGTAGCTGTGATAAAATACTCTAAAAAAAAAAAACAACAACGAAAAACAACTTAAGGGAGAAATGACTTACTCTAGGTCACATGTTAAGGTACTGTCCATCATGATGGAGAAGTCGAAGTGGCAGCAGCATAAAGCAGCTGGTCACATCACATCTACAATCAAAAAAAGGAAGCAATTAACACATGTATGCTTGTGCTTGGTATCTCTCTCTCTCTCTCTTTCTCTCTCTCTCTCTCTTTCTCTTTCTCTGTGTGTGTGTGTCTGTCTATGTTTCTGTCTCTATGTGTGTGTGTGTGTGTGTGTGTGTGTGTGTGTGTGTGTGTGTCTGCATCTCTCTCTCTCTCTCTGTATGTGTTTCTTTTGCTCTTTCTTATCTCACTGTTACATATTCCAGGAAACCTTTTTTAAAATTTTATTTTATTAACATTTTTTCATTTATTTTACACACTGACTGCAGTGTCCCCTTCCTCCTCCCCTCCCACTCCCTCCCTAACTACTCCCTACCCTCCCTCCCCATCCACTCCTCCTCCATCTACAATCAGAAAGGGGCAGGCCTCCCATGGGCTTGAACAAAGCATGGCACATCAAAGTTGAGCTAGGATCCAGCTCTTCCCCCTGCATAAAGGCTGGGTGAGGTAACCCAGCATGTGGAACAGGTTCCCAAAAGCCAGTTAAGAGTCAGGGACAGGTCCTGATCTCACTGCTAGGAGCCTTATCAACAGACAAGGCTACACAACTGTCACACACATACAGAGATCCTAGGTTGGTCCCATGCAGGCTCCCTAACTGTTGGTCCAGAGTCTATGTGCTCCCAGGAACTCAAGTCAGCTGTCTCTGTGGGTTCCTCCGTCATAACCTGGACCCCCCTGGTTCATACAATCCCTCCTCTTTTTCTTCAAGAGAACTTCTGGAGCTGCCCCAGCGCTTGGCTGTGGATCTCTGCATCTGCTTCCATCAGTTCCTGGGTAAAAGCTGTGTGTTGACAATTAGGGTAGTCACCAATCTGATTACAGTAGTTGGCTAGTTCAGGCACTCTCTCCACTATTCCTAGGAATCTTAGCTTGGGTCATCATCCTTGTGGATTCCGGGGAGTTTCCCTCACACCAGGTTTCTCCCTAACCCCGAAATTCTCACCCCTCATTAAGATGTCTCTTTTGTTACTCTCCGCTTCAGTCCTTTCCCCAATCTGTCTCCCACACCCAGCCTGCCCAACCCAACACCTCAAGTTCCCATACACACACACCCCCGACCGCCATCCCCAGTTTATTCAGGAGATCTCCTCTATTTCCCCTTCCTAGGGAAATCTTTGCATCCCTCTTTGGGCCCTCTTTGTTTTCTAGCCTCTCTGGGGCTGTGGATTGTAGGTTGGTTATTCTATATTTACTCCTAATATCCACTTATGAATAAGTACATACCATGTTTGTCTTTCTGGGTCTGGGTTACCTCATGCAGAATGATTTTTTTCTAGTTCCATCCATTTACCTGCAAATTTCATGAGGTCACTGTTTTAAACAGCTGAGTAATACTCCATTGTGTAAATGTACCACATTTTCCTTATCCATTCTTCAGTTGAGGAGAATCTAGGTTGTTTCCACATTCTGGCTATTATGAATAATGCTTCTCTGAACATAGTTGAGTGAGTGTCCATGTGGTAAGATTGAGTATCTTTTGGGTATATGCCCAAGATTAGTATAGCTGGTCTTGAGGTAGGTTGATCCCCATTTTTCTGAGAAACCACCATATTGATTTCCAAAGCAACTATCCCATATTGCACTCCCAACAGCATTGGAGGAGTGTTCCCCTTACTCCACATCCTCCAGGAGACCTTTCTTAAGGAATGGTCCTATCTACAATTTAATCAATCTTCCCATGTCAATTAAAGCATTCAAGATAATCCTCCAGAGGCATGTTCAGAGTCTCATTTCCTAAGTGATTCTAGATCCTGTCAAGTTGACACTTAAAACTATTACATTGCTTACATTAAAGCTGCTTCTAATGGTTTCTTATCTAAACACTCATATATGTGTTTACCACATATACTATATAATATATAAAATTCATGAAAATAGATTCCTCCCACAAATATGGGAATAATGTTCTTCTGCACGTTGCCATTGTGGCATGTTGAGCAAACAAGAGAGCTTTGTAGGTTACATACCCCTTCTTGATGTTTATGGAGGAAGGACATGAATGCCTTCCTAGACCAGCTGAATAGCCAAAGCAAGTCACAGGGGTCCTACAATCACTCTGTCTAATGGCCTGAGGGATATTCTGGAGAGTTAATGGCTGTACCAGTGACACAGGTACAGACAAGAATGATGCAAGAATTTAAGCATTTCAGTAAGGAGACCTAAGAAGTAAGCCAAGAAAAGACTTACAGCTGCAGAGAGATGGCATCAAGAAAGAGAAGCAAGAACAGAGGAACATAGAGAGAGAAGGCATGAAGGAAGAGGTGGATGAAAGAGGAAAAGTGTGTGGAGAGAGAAGGCATGAGGGAAGACTGCTAGGACAGAGGGATGTGGCCCAGCTACCTCTCCTTCCTCCTACTCATTTTCAGTTCCCTTTGCATTAAACTCATTGTGGACCACAATATATTTCCTGTATCATCTGTCCCTGTATTTTGTGCTTTTCTTTCTATTCAGAATTTCATATGTCTGTCAAACAGCTCACTGCTCTTCGCAGCTTACACAAAATGCCACTGTTAAAAGGGCTCCCCATGCCTTTCGACAGCAGCATCCCTTCTGGGCATAAGTCACCCTTTAGCATGTGCCCCTCCCTTCCCGAGGAGTTCTCCCAATTTGCCTCTTAAAGAATTTTTTATGTCCTTCAACAAAAGCCTCTTGGTGATGGAGCCACTATTGTGGCAACTTCTTCCTCTAGCTGGGAGCAATCTACATTCACTTCTGCGTTCTCTCATCTTTTCTGGACTTTGAAAATACACTGCTCTAAAATAATGAATCATTCCTATTTTCAGGGAGGAATCACAGTCTGTGTTGAAAATTTCAGATATTTAAGACTGTCCCTCACCCCAAAAACTTCAGAGCTCATGATGGAATGCAGTAACTGATAGATCCCAGCAGATTTGTTTAAAGACTATCTTCAAAGATCATTCTAGTCACAAGCTGTCTGATATTTCAAAAAGAATAGTAAGGAACAAAAACTTCTTCCTCTCCTCCTCTTCCTCCTTGTCCTCCTCCTTTCTTTCCTCCTCCTCTTCCTTTTCCTTTTTGAGATAGACTCTCACCATGTAGCCCCAGCACTTACCATGTAGCTCCGGTACTCACAATGTGGATCAGTCTAGATTTGAATTTATAGAGATCTACTGATTTCTCTCCTGAATGCTGGGATTAAAAGTATGTGCTACCATGTCCAATTAGCAAGAAACTTTTTGAACTTGATATCTTCATTGTTAAATATCCTTTTAATAGTCTACAGCATGCTGGGTTATGTGGTTACATGTAATTGCCTAGCTTGATGTATTTGTGAAATGATAGTGATACTTACGATGGAAATGATCTGGTGATAAAATTATTTTATATGAAGCAGTGCTTTTGTTTAAGAGAGAGGTAGGGAGGTGCATGAGGGGATGGAAGTGTCTCTACATTTCCATAAGAGTAAGAAATAAGAAGCTGAGTTACCCTATGAATTTTACACAGCCTTAAAAATTCCCAGAGCTCCCAAGTATTGTCTTAAGGTTCTCTTTGGGACTGATTATGCAGGTCATGCTGTGAAACAGCCCTGGCCTGGTGAAGTGGGCACGGCCCTCTTCCTGTTCTGAAGGACTTGGTTAAACCATGTTTGTATCATAGACACTCGCTTTGTCTCCTCACCTGTGTTTTAAGTGGCTGAACACTTGATTTAATTTCAGTAATTTTGATTGAACTCATACAGAGAGTGTTACCAGGGCTAAATGGGTGATGTTAGTGTTGGTTAAAAGATGCAAACTTTTGGTTATAAGATGAATAAATTTTGTAATTCAAATGAAAACAGGAAATAATATGTTATATATAAATTTGATAACAATGGAAAGTAAGCAGTCATATCATACATGTACAAGGGTACCCACATGTGGTGATATATTAATTAGCTAGATAGGTGCAATAATTTTACAGCGTGCATATGTACCACAATTTTCTCTACAATAGCAGTCCCCCTCAAAATTTCCTTTCAGTGACACCACTCATCCATCCATTTAGGACAGAAACTGCAAGCTTGTGGCTTTGACATTGCAGTGCTTCATAGTCTTGTAAAAGACTTTTAAAACAGCTACAAAAAAAGTTTGGCTTAAAGGAAATAGATAAATGAGTTTGCATATAAGTCCCTTCAGTTATTATGTGTTTTGTGACCCAATTATCCTTATCTTCTTTCTTTCTTTCTTTCATACAAAGGGAGGGGAACTATTCCTTTCTCTTTAAACACAAAATTGATATTAGTTTTGTTATGTATTTTTTTCATAGTTTATCTTTTCTCTCAGAAAATGTTTCTTTGCTGGGGCGCTGAACATCACCTGAGCTGTAAGGCAATATGAGTATCTCTTACATATCCTGGAATCCCATCACAGGAAGTAGAACCTCTGGCCAGGGAGCATTCCATGGTCTGTGATGCTAATATCACCTGGCATTCCTACTGCTCAGGTGCCAGGAAAATCACAGTACTGTATGAAGACTATGCCTTTAAGAAGCTGTATATGATTAACAGGAGAAGTTAAGGCATAGGTCCTATCCCAAGGAATTTGGGACTATCAAGAACTGGTCGCATAAAAACTGTTGCACCTTACCCAGACACTTCCACTGCTCGTCTTGGGATGAGCAGCACATCCACAGCACTGATTGCAGCTACAGCTGGGAAGGAACTCAAGGTACAGCTGTGACACAAATTGAGTGTGCCCATCATTTGTGAAACATTTGCCAATCATCCTCACAGACTGTTAATGAGAAACCAAGCAGGTAGAAATGTTTAAATATTCAGGAAGACAAGGAAACTGCTAAAGTAAGAAGAGCATAATTAACTTACAGTAATTCTGGCAATAGATGTGAATTCTGGAATAGCAAGGATGATGTTTGATTCTTCATGTGAAATAGCTATCTTGTCTATCCTATTCACCCTCCCTCAGTACATAAATTATATAGTGTTGCAGAGCCTGTAGATCAACAAATCACGATGCTCTGTGATTTTAAGAGGTGAGAAGCAAAAGCCAGCCCTATGCTAGGATGCCCTCCCTACTAGCTTGAGAGCATCTTCAGGATGGGGTGCAGTGAGACTAGGCAGCTCCTGTTAGTCTTCCCAGGCAGAGATGGCAGGGTTGAAAATCTGGAGACAATGAGAAAGTTGGATGGCTCAGGACAGGCTGAGAAGAAAGAGTTTATTCAAAGAATCCAGAGGTCTGCTGAAGCTCTCTCTCAACTCTGAAACACAATGCACTTGATGCACACAATAAATATGACTTATTGACTGTAAAAACAGATCCCAAGAGCCTAGCAGCTCACATGGCTGGACCTACCTATTCCCTGCAGTAGAACAGGATACAGGAAACCATTACATTAGGAAGAGAGGATGTCATTCAACCACAGTCCTTACTTTGGGCTGACTTTATAAATCATTTTAAATTTGAATGTTGATTTAGTTTAATCTTATCTTTTTTTTTTCTTTTTTTTTCTCAAGACAGGGTTTCCCTGTGTAGCCTTGGCTGTCCTGGAACTCTCTTTGTAGATCATGCTGGCCTCAAATTCACAGAGATCTGCCTGCCTCTGCCTTGGAGTGCGGGGTTAAAGATTTAATCTTATCTTTATGATGGGGTCTTACTCTGTTTTCTAAACTGGTCCCAAACCTGTGAACTCAAGTGATCCTCCCATCTCAGCTTTCTGAGAATCTGGGATTGCTGTTTTTATTTATTTCATTGAAGTGGTTTTGATCAAATCCCAGGCTTTATGCATGCTATGCAATCACTTTAAGATTAAACTATGTCCTCAGACCCCTAAACTTTTGTCATTTTAATTGATAGCATGTAATAAATCCCAAAGGATCATGCTCTTTGTGCATAACTAGACCACACTGTGGAAAGTACAGGATGTTTATAGGAAAGCAAAACTTTCAGTACTCAGCGAGGTAAAATTCAGGATGGCTGGAATTTAATTGAAATTTTCTAGATAGACAAGTAAAAACTAAACATGTGAGCTATGATAAAGAAAAGCAGTGAAACCGGGCGGTGGTGGCGCACACCTTTAATCCCAGCACTCGGGAGGCATAGGCAGGCGAATCTCTGTGAGTTCGAGGCCAGCCTGTCTACAAAGTGAGTTCCAGGAAAGGTGCAAAACTACACAGAGAAACTCTGTCTCGAAAACCAAAAAAAAAAAAAAAAAGAAAGAAAGAAAAGCAGTCAAATCAGAACTGACTCATGGTTGACATCAGTGTTAGGATTAGTATTCATGTGTTTGAAGTCATTACGTACAACTTCTGGTTCTGGCCAAGATTCGGCAGTCCTCTGCCACCTAACTAGAAATCCCTACACACACACACACACACACACAGAGAGAGAGAGAGAGAGAGAGAGAGAGAGAGAGAGAGAGAGAGAGAGAGAGCGCTAGCTCTCAAAGGGAGTGGGAAGAAGCTGGCTATTCTATCATGGACCAGCACTGAGTTTGAACACAATGTCAGGATTGCAGGCTGGCTGCCACTCTGTTTCTCATCTTCCCCATGCCCAGTCAGCAGGCTCACTGGGGTTGAGATTTCACTTTCAGCCTCCTTCATGTGATCAGTGTGAAGAGCTGCTGTGACTTGGGTGATGGACACCCAGTTCCCAGTGGAACAGTATTGAGAGGTCAGACCATGTAGATGTGATTAAGGTCATGAATCCTCATAGCTGGGTTAGGGGTACTTTTGATGAACTGGCTTAGTTACCACAAGGGCAGGTTTGTTATCAAACCAAGTTTGCTCTCTCACTCTCCTTTGTCGATGCTTTCTTTGCCCTCCTATCCTGGAATGAGACAGCAGGAAGGCCCTTGCCAGGTGCCAATAACTTCGCATTGGATTTCTAAGTCTGCAAAGCTTCAAGAAATATTTTTTCCTTTAATGGTGATATGCTCTGTGGTTTTCTGTTGTAGTAGAACAAAGTGGACCTAGACAGCAGTGCTGTCCATCCAGCGTCAGGGAGACCAGCAGGAGCTTCATGTTACATCCCAATTCATGGATATCAAGAATATTCCAACTCCTTTTCCCCAAAGAAAGCCTTCCTGGAGCCAAGAAGGCCTCTGAACTTCCACCTCCATTCAACCACTGGAATACAAAATAACTTAGTGGATTGTGTGAGATTCAGTAGGAAACCTAACATTCAAACCTGCTTCAAATCCACCTATTCAACTATACTTCAGCATGAAGACTGTGTGCTAGGAAAGAAAAATAAATGTTACCTGCAGTCTCATAATTAAATGCTTCAATTATGAAGTATATAATAGAAAAAAAAACTCTTATCACCTCATGAACCAGGACATCATGACTTGTATAAGAAAAGTTAGCAGACATGATCCTGAGACATTTCAGAGGGTATTCTGCCTGACAAGGATCCCAAAGCAGCTAGTGTAAAGTACTGGAGTTCACAATTATGGCATTCTGGAGCAAATCACAAAACAGAAAACAAATTAAACCAAAGAAACATTTTATTTAAGAAGGCAAATTCTAGAATTGAAAAGTATAGTAACTGACATTTAAAAAGTTCTTGCTAGGTGGGCTAATATTAATAGGAATGAAAAAATAAACCACATCAGTGAACTTGGTTACAATTTACCAGAGTTGGCCAATATGAGCATAATAGAGACAGGACAAAGGGAGGTGCATCTTAATGTCCTGGAGGGGGGGACAGTAACCCAGTGGCTGGCATTCACGTGATGGGAGTGTTCTAGAAGAAGAGAGGAAACAGAGAAATATTTAGAGATGTAATGGGCAAAACTCCCCAAATTTATCCAAAGATATAAACTATGGAAAGTTAAGAATACCTATGGTAAGCCACCTCATAATTAAACTTCTGAAATCTAGAGATAAATAATACATCTTGACAATTACCGGAGAGGTATGCCATGTTGTGTATGGGAGAATAGTAACTCCTGGGCTAGTACATTTTTATAGGAAACAGTCCTGGGCAGTGAGAAGTGGGCCAGTCATCTCTGAGCACTGAGAGTAGGACCCATGCACTGGGAGGTCCATACCCAGGGAAAACACCCTTCAGAAACAGAGAAGTGCTTTCTCCCAAAAAGAAAGACCAAGAACTTGCTGCCAGCAAGCCCATCTTTCCTGTACAATTAAAAGAAATTCTCCAAAGGCAGTGGAGATGGTAAAATAATCTGAAGGCTCAGGAGATAAAGAACATTAGAATAGATCAAAACAGAGAAAATAAAATAGACTACATTGTTACTGTTATCTTAAACTATGCTACATGGTTGAAGAAAAAATTGTAACATTTGGTATCATGTTCAATGTATATATGTTAAACAATTAAGAAAGTGTGTCCTCAAACTGAGGGGATAAAGGCTCCCAAGTGAAAGTAAGGCTTCTTGGAGGATCACTTGCTGATGCCATGTGATTAAGTTGCATTTGTGTATTACTATATGCATAGTAATGATTATCAAACTATACAGTGTGATATAATAAGACACTAGATACTAATTGGTATAGAATTCTTTTTAAAAAGTCAATTTACATGCAAGTAAGAAGAGAGAGAGGGGGAGAGAGAGACTTAGAAAACAAATATTGAAATGACAAACTTAAGTCTTAACAGATCATTAATTCTTTTTTTATTAAGAATTTTTTTTTAACACAAAACATCCAAAAAATCTGGGACACCATGAAAAGACCAAACCTAAGAATAATAAGGATAGAAGAAGGAGAAGAATATCAACTCAAAGGCACAGAAAATATATTCAACAAAATCATAGAAGAAAACTTTCCTAACCTAAAGAAAGAAATACCTATGAAGATACAAGAAGCTTACAGAACACCAAATAGGCTGGATCCAAAAAGAAAGTCATCTCGCCACATAATAATCAAAACATTAAACATACAGATCAAAGAAAAAATATTAAGAGCTGCAAAGGAGAAAGACCAAGTAACATATAAAGGCAAACCTATCAGAATAACACCAGACTTCTTAATAGAGACTATGCAAGCTAGAAGGTCCTGGACAAATGATATGCAGACACTAAGAGACCATGGATGCCAACCTAGACTATTATACCCAGCAAAACTCTCAATCACCATAGGCGGAGTAAACAAAATATTCCATGATAAAACCAGATTTAATCAATACCTATCCACAAACCCAGCCTTACAGAAAGCACTAGAAGGAAAAATCCAACCTAAAGAAGGAAGATGAAGTCCTCAATACAGTCTGAAGAGGATGATTTTGTTCCAGAGCTACATAGAAATGTTCACCCCCGAGAGAGGCCCGATTGGGAAGAAACACTTAGTGCGATGATTATCACTGTTGAAGAGGCAAAACGCAGGAAGAGCACTTGCAGCTACTATGAGGAAGAAGAGGAGGAGGAGGAAGAGGGACTGCCCATCTTGCAACCCCACAGCGCGCTCCTAGAGAACATGCACACTGAGCAGCTGGACCGATGCCTTCCAGCCAGGGTACAAGGCTATCCATGGAGACTGGCCTACAGCACATTAGAGCATGGAACAAGCTTGAAAACCCTCTATAGGATATCAGCATCTCTAGATAGTCCTGTTCTGCTGGTCATCAAAGACATGGATAACCAGATATTTGGGGCATATGCAACTCATCCCTTCAAGATCAGTGACCACTATTACGGCACGGGCGAAACTTTTCTCTACACCTTTAGCCCTAATTTCAAGGTCTTTAAGTGGAGTGGAGAAAACTACTATTTTATCAACGGAGACATAAGTTCTTTAGAGCTTGGTGGTAGAGGGGGACGGTTCGGTCTGTGGCTAGATGCCGACTTATACCATGGGCGCAGCAACTCTTGCAGCACTTTTAATAATGATATTCTCTCCAAAAAAGAAGACTTCATAGTTCAGGACCTAGAGGTATGGACATTTGAGTGACATTTAGGCTGCCTTAAAATATGATATCAAAAAGACTGGGTTAGACTAGCCCTCTCACTGGAAGAAGACGAGCCCTAGTCCTGCCTGCCTCATCTCACAGCAAGGCTTACTTTCTGCCATCATCCCAGAGCATGATAACAACGCAGAAAGACTCTGAAAGGTACACACAGAGGGCAGATGTCGAAGACATCTTTCTGAAGACAGAAATCTGAAGTCCAGATTGTTAAAAGACTTTGTGCTCCCACCACTTTCAGACCCACGCCGTGAGAAATCAGAGTGTTTATAGATGTATGAGTTGAATGCAATTTTTATTTTTGGTAACTGTGAAAAACAAAGATACTGTGGAAATATATACCTACCTTGTGTATTTATCAACATAATTTACCAAATGTATAGTTATTGTTTGCCATGGAAAGCTGAATCTGATTTAGAGAAATTGAAAGGACATAGCACTTAAAGGGAATATCTGATTTTTTGAGCTGTTTTATTTATTGTTTCTAGTATATTGTCTGAAATATGTTGGCATTTTTTTTCTTTTAATGTGTCAAATCCTGAAATAAAGAAATGTGTACCCCCCCCCAAAAAAAGAAATTTTTTCATTCATTTTACACATTAATCAGAGATCTCCCTTTTCCCTCCTTCTACCCCCCCCCACCCCCCCCCCCCCCATCCCCCCCCCGCCCCCCCACCAAAAAGGCAGGGCTTCCCATGGGAGGCACATCTGGTAGTAGCAAGTCCAAGTCCTTCCCCCTGCTTCAAGGCTGCACAAGGTGTCCCATCATAGGTAGTAGGCTCCAAAAAGCCCACTCATGCACCAAGGATGGATTTTGATCCTGCAGCTAGGGCGCTCCCCAAGCAGATCAAGCTACACAACTGTCTTGCCATACAGAGAGCCTAGTCCATTCCCATGCAGGCTCCACAGCCACTGATCCACCATCCATGAATTCCCACCAGTTTGGTCTGGTCATCTCTGCAGGTCCCCCATCATGATCCTGATGCAGTTGCTCATAGAATCCCTCTTCCCTCTCTTTGACTGGACTCCTGGAGCTCTGTCTGGTGTTTGGCTGTGGATCTCTGCATCTGCTTCCATCAGTCATTGAATAAAAGCTCTGTAATGACAGTTAGGGTATTCACTGGTCTGATCACTGGGGCAAGACAGCTCAGTTCAGGCACCCTCTCCACTATTTCTAGTAGTACAAGCTGGGGTCATCCTTGGGGATTCCTGGCAACTTCCCTAGCACCAGATTTCACTCTATCCCCATGATATCTCCCTCTATCATGCTATCTCTTTCATTGCTCTCCCCCTCCATCCCTGTTCCAGCTCAATCATCCCATTCCCTTATGTTTTAACCCCTGAACCCCTACTCTCCATTGCCTACCCCTCATCCCCACTTTACTCATGGAGATATCATCTAGTTCCTCTTCCCAGGGCAATCCATATGTCCCTCTTTGGGTCTTCTGTGTTAGCTAGCTTCTCTGGAGTTGTGGGTTGTTGTCTGATTATCCTTTGCTTTACACCTAAAATATAATTATGAGTGGGTACGTACCATGTTTGTCCTTCTGAGTCTGGGTTACCTCATATTTTCTAGTTCCATCCATTTGCCTGCAAATTTCATGATGTCATTATTTTTCTCTGCTGAGTAGTACTCCATTGTGTATATGTACCACATTTTTCTAATCCATTCTTCAGTTGAGGGGCATCTAGGTTGTTTCCAGGTTCTGGTTATTATGAATAATGCTGCTATGAACATAGCTGAGCATGTGTCTTTGTGGTATGATTGAGCATTCCTTGGGTATATGCCCAAGAGTGGTATAGCTGGGTCTCATGAGGTAGATTGAGTCCCAATTTTCTGAGAAACCACCATACTGATTTCCAAAGTAGCTGTACAAGCTTGCATTCCCACCCACAGTGGAGGAGTGTTCCCCTTGCTCCACATCCTCTCCAACATAAGCTGTCTGCAGTGCTTTTGATCTTAGCCATTCTGACAGGTATAAGATGGTATCTCAGAGTCATTTTGATTTGCATCTTCTCAATGACTAAGGATGCCGAGCAATTCCTTAAATGTCTTTCAGCCATTTGAGATTATTCTGTTGAGAATTCTCTGTTTAGCTCTATAGCCCATTTTTTAATTGGATTGTTTGTTATTTTGATGTCTAGTTTCTTGAGTTCTTTATATATTCTGGAGATCAGCCCTCTGTCAGATGTGGGATTGGTGAAAATGTCTTCCCATTCTGTAGGCTGTTTTATCTTATTTACTGTTTCCTTTGCCTTACAGAAGCTTCTCAGTTTCAGGAGGTCCTATTTATTAATTGTTGTTCTCAATGTCTGTGCTACTGGCATTATATTTAGGAAGTGGTCTCCTATGCCAATGTGTTCACGACTATTTTCTATTTTCTCTTCTATCAGGTTCAGTGCAACTGGTTTTATATTGAGGTGTTTGATCCACTTGGACTTGAGTTTTGTGCATGGTGATAGATATGGCTCTATTTGCAACCTTCTGCATGTTGACATCCAGTTATGCCATTAATTCTTTTATCATCAAGTGTTCTGAATAAGCCAGTTAGAAGACAGGAATTTTTAGAATGGTTGTCAAAAAACTTGCTGCCTTGTCTGGACATGGAAAGCAGTGTATTGTATTCTCTCTTCACGAACCCATCAAGCGCTTTGCACCCTGTATCTTGCCTCAGAAGGAGATCTACTCAGGGCAGTATTTCCACAAACACTGGCATGCCAGCTAACTCTGAGAACTTTGCAAGCAAGTGACCTAAACCCATCTGATATCTGAAGAGGAGTGAAAGAGACTTACTTTGATGGCCACTAGGCTGGTTTTATTACATGATTCTGAGCTATAACCTTTCCTGTAGATGACCCCCTTCTTTAAGTAAAATCAAATGCTCCTGGGGACTTCTGTAAACTTAATGCATTGTGGCATTTTGAAGACTTTTGTAAACTTGATGCACAGTGAATATGAGACTGTGTTCCGTGAACAGCTGAAAACCTTCCAAACCAGGCTGTATCTATGCCTTTGTAATGTAGTCACCACAGCAACAGAGCTCTGCATGCATATCAAGTTAGGGTACTGTAAAGCACTAAAGATGATTTTTTTTCTAGTCAATTCTTTCTCTTTTTTTTTTTAATTTATTTTATTTTATTTTACAATATAATTCAACTTTACATATCAGCCATAAATTCCCCCTTTCTCCCTCCTCCCGTCCCGCCCCCCTCCCCCCGGCCCGCCCCCCTGCCCCCGGCCCACCCCCCATTTCCATCTCCTCAAGGGCATAGACTCCCCCGGGGATTGAGATCGACCTGGTGGAGTCAGCCCAGGCAGGTCTAGTTCCCTCCTCCCAGGCTGAGCCTAGGGTCTCTACTAAGACCCAGGTTTCAAACAGTCAATTCATGTACTGAGCACAGGGCCCGGTTCAAATGCCTGTATGCCTCTTAAACAGGTCAAGCCAATCAACTGTCTCATCCATTCAAAGGGCCTGATCCAGTTGGGGGCCCCTCAGCCATTGGTTCACAGTTCATGTGTTTCTATTCGTTTGGCCATTTGTCCCTGTATTCCATCCATCCCTGGTCCCAACAACTCTTGATCACATAAACCCTCCTCCTTCTTGCCTATTGGACTCCCGGAGCTCCACCCAGGGCCTGACCGTGGATATCTGCATCTAGTTCCCTCTGTCACTGGATGGGGTTTCTAGCATGACAATTAGGGTGTTTGGCCATCTTATCACCAGGGTAGGTCAAATCGGGCTATTTCTCGACTATTGCCAGCAGTTTATTGTGGGGGCATCTTTGTGGATTTCTGTGGGCCTCTCCAGCACTTTGCTTCTTCCTATTCTCATGTGGTCTTCATTTATCATGAACATTCCTTATGTTCCCTCTCTATTCTTGATCCATTTGGGATCTCCTGCTTCCCCAAGTTCTCTTTCTCTCGCCCCTCGCCCCTCATTATGTCCAGATTGTTCATGTAGATCTCCTCCATTTCTCTGTCATTGGGCGATCCCCGTGTCTTTCTTGGGGTCCTGTTATCCAGGTAGCCTCCCTGGTGTTGCGAGTAGCTGTCCAGTCATCCTTGTTCCACAGCTAGTATTCTCCTATGAGTGGGTACATACCATGTTTGTCTTTCTGAGTCTGGGTTACCTCACTCAGGAGGATTTTTTCTAGATCCCTCCATTTGCCTGCAAACCTCATAAAAACCGACTTGTGGACCAATGGAATCGAATTGAAGACCCTGACATTAATCCGCACACCTATGAACATATAATTTTTGACAAAGAAGCCAAAAGCGTACAATGGAAAAAAGAAAGCATCTTCAACAAATGGTGCTGGCATAACTGGATATCAACGTGCAGAAGGCTGCAAATAGATCCATATTTATCACCATGCACAAAACTTAAGTCCAAGTGGATCAAAGACCTCAACATAAATCCAGCTACTCTGAATCTGCTAGAAGAGAAAGTAGGAAGTAGTCTTGAACGCATTGGCATAGGAGATCGCTTCCTAGGTATAACACCAGTAGCTCAGACACTGAGACAAACAATCAATCAATGGGACCTCTTGAAACTGAAAAGCTTTTGTAGAGCAAAGGATACGGTCAACAAGGCAAAGCGACAGCCCACAGAATGGGAAAAGAT
>CABHPP010087781.1:0-46224 GCA_902168425.1 Peromyscus attwateri | reverse complement strand
CCCCCCCCCCCCCACGTCTCCTGCAAGTGGATGTGAACTCCATCGCCTTGCTTCCCAGCCATCTATCCACTTTCTTCCTGGCTGTGTCCTTTCATTTTCCTGCATGCACGTATTTACACATTAATTACCAAATGTTTGTCCCCCTTAAATTATGTGCCAGTCCCGGTGGGTGCTAGGTGCAGTTATGTTTTATACAGGTTTAAGCTTTTCATTTTCGCGTATTTCTTCATTATTTGGCCAAACAATTATTTTAAAGCATACCCTGAATATTAGGAAGAAATTATCACGCCTCTGTGCAGTCACTAATGAGTGAGCATCTGCCAACTTAGAATGGAGACCTTGATGAGGAAGGAAGGTCAGAGGTGATAGGTCAAACGTGATAATGGTTTGCCATGACAGAGCCTGCAGTATACTGTGGGCTAATCCGCATACTTTCCACTCATAAACTAGAGTAATACTTGCAATGACTATTCATGCTCTCATTGTAGGAAGGGGAAACTGAGGCAGACAGCTTCACTTTAAGTAATGTTCTAAGGATTAGATTAATAGATGCTAGAGCCAGAAATACAATAATATAAGCCTCAAAAATGTTTTGAGAAGATTAGGATGAGAAAATCATGCAAAGTGCTTACAATTGAATAGCCACGGGGGTGGGGGGGGCACAAACCACTGTACAACCATTTCTATAAGTACACCACATGACATACTTAAAGCAGAGTTTCTGTGGATTTTAATGTCACCCCTAGCTGTGTGGGTTTGGGAAAGTTGTCTGTCTTCTCTGTGCCTTGGTCTCCTCAGCTAGAAACTGGAGAGAGTGATTGTGAAGATTAAATAATATATATACATGATTTGGCATGCCTAGCACATGATAAACATCCCATAAATGTTAACTTATACTGTTAGTTGTTACTGTATGAGAAAAGGGAAGTGTGGTAAAAGTACAAATTGAGATAAAATCGGATTCGAATAAAGTCAGAAATTTGGATCTCAGGTAACTGAAATACCATGTTTTATGAAATGGATACATTTCCCACAGTAGATGATACAGCTTTTCATAGGGCCCTAATTATGATAATGTTTATCATAGAGGAGAACAGGCTAGAGAGTGGCTGATTCTTTACGGTTGCAGTGAGCATCTCTTAGGTGTCCAGCATCATGGGGTCGGGGAGGGTAAGGTAGATGGCCCGTGAGAGACTGGCCATAGTGACTCTTCTAAGTGTAAGTGGATGAGGAAGATCGTGTCCAGAAAAAAGATACATACCAAGAGGTCAGGCTTTGGAAAGTGATGCAATCACTGGACTAGAACCAAGACAGACAATGTGTAATGGAGTCTTCTAGAAGGTTCTGTGTAGATGATGGGACCCCATTGTGCTACAAGAAGTAAGAGGTACAGTAGAAGATGAGGTTACACCTCCAGGCACCAAGAGTTGAGGCAACCTAAGAGACAGGTTTGACAGAGCAAGACAAGGAAGCTGAAACTTCATTTCTGTAGTATCTTTTTCTCAGATTTCACTTTATTGAAACCTGTGGTGTAAAGGTGGTATGGAAGGAAAGCATGGGCTTTGTACTCTCACTTGTGGTCTGTATGAATAGATTCGGCCTTCCCAAATCTCGGTCTTCCCATCTGTCCAATGATGACTCGTGAGCCTCCTACATGGATATAGGATTATGAAGCCCCAGTGCGACAGGAGCCAGATAGTGGAGCCTCATAGGTCATGAAAACCGAGTGTGGGGATTGTGTGGCACCATGGTCTTATAGTCCCACCCGCTGCTAGGGCCTTCACTGAGGAATATAGAGCCTCGATAATGAATAGTGAATACAGCAACCTTTTCCGGTGAGGTAATGTTCTCCCTTGATAGACTTTTGGGTCTTTGTTCTTAATTCTTCTATAAGCCACTTCCTTTTGTTGACAACTTGAACTGGCTATGGGGGGATAAGTCAGTTTATTTGAAAATGTCATCTTAAAGTGGCACCCAGTGCTCTGCAGGAATGGTAGTCTCTTCTGGTTCCTTGTCACCCGTTACGACTCTCCTGCCATTCTCTCCCAATGCCAGGAACTCATCCTTAAATACTTTTAATTGACTACATCATTCTGTTCTGTAATTCTAGCTTGCAAAAATAAGCTCTCCTAAAAATATCATCTGGTGACAATTCCAGCCTGGTATGCTTTCAATGTCTCACATCTTAGGTTATTTGAATGCGTTTCTATCTACCTGATCCCTTCAGCAGACAGGAGTCGGGAGGTTCCTCTGTGAATGCTGCCATCTGCCTTGGCCAGAGGGATGATTCACGCCCCCCATACATACACACAGACATACACACACAGACACACACACAGACAAACACACATACACACACAGACTCAGACACACACACAGAGACATACACATACAGACACACACACATACACACACACACACACACACACACACACACACACACATCATTACTTTTTAAACTCAGGCACAATTCCTTCTGGTGGAGTCTCACTTGAATTGTTTCTTCTGTTGATAACTCATTCACCCCCTCTTTGTTAGGAGTTCTAATACCCTGTTCTCTGTCTGTTCCCCACAAAGAATAGAAACCAATATGAACCAGATCTTCAGGAGGATTTAATTAGTACAATGGGTACTTTTTTTTCTCATGTCTTCAGAATGAAAGAGGCAGAAAAGAAATACGGATTATAAAAACTTCAGTATATGTTCATAAGCACAGCAATAGTTTTCATTGTCTTTCTATTTGTTGAAGCAATATATCTTTTGTATTTAAAATATTTTTAATTTGCTTATCTAGCTATTGTATGAGGATAACCTGTGAGAGTGTTTTCTTCTTCTATCGTAGGTTCAAGAGGGTTGAATTCAAGTCATCAGACTTGGTAGCAAGTGCCTTTACCTGCTAAGCTGTCTTGCTGATCCTGAAGCAATTTTCCTTGTACTTGAGGGCTAACGTACCCTTCCCTTTCTTGGACTATAGTTTACTTTTCTAGGACACTATTCTATGAACACAGCAGGATTCCCTCCCTTCACTGTTGTGGAATATCAGTTTAAGATGTGTTACATTCATTTATGCTGTGGAACATTTGTTTAATGATGCAAAAGTGTGTTGCATTCTTTTATGTTGCATTTGTTTAACTTTGTAAAGCTGCGTTACTGTACCTGTCTAAAATACCTGATTGGTTTAATAAAGAGCTGAATGGCCAATAGCAAGGCAGGAGAAGGGATAGACGGGGCTGGCAGGCAGAGAGAATAAATAAGAGGAAAAATCTAGGGAGGAGGGAGGAGCAAGTAAAGAAGGAGAGGAGGACTCCAGGGGCCAGCCACTCAGCTACACAGCCAGCCATGGAGTAAGAAGGAAAGAAAGATATATAGAATAAAGAAAGCTAAAAAGCCCAGAAGCAAAATGTAGTTAAAGAGAAACGGGATAATTAAAATTAGAAAAGCTGGCTAGAAACAAGCCAAGCTAAGGTTGGGCATTCATAAGTACGAGTAAGCCTTCTTATATTTATTTGGGGAGCTGAGAATAAAACAAAACAAAACAACTATGCTTCCCCCCCTAGATTAAGTTTCTGTGCTGGACCCAAACAGCCAAAACTAAGGCTGAAAACTGAGACACTCAGGCTAAAGTTCTGTACCACCAAATGGAAATTAGATTGCTCTATGACCACCTTGAGAAGTCAGGAGAGAGATGATGGTCAAATTTATCAAATGGTCTAATTCTTTTCAGCACGACAGCAGTGTTCTCCAGCCTTCACCCTGATACACGAAAGCCAATGGAAACGCCATGATGGTCAACAGTCACCTGGGGCTCTACTGATCTCCCCCAGTGTCTATCCACGCATACCCTCAGCAGCCCTGGAGAAACCTAGATTCCAGAGTTCAAAGTAAAGCTAAGTAAGGTTGTTAGATTTAAAGGGGTTTGCCTTTCGACAGCAGCATGGACTGGAAGATCTTTGTGGATCCTGGTGGAAAGATTTGCCTTCAGCGCAAAATCTTTCCATTCATCCTCCCCATTATGGGGCAGCACTCTCCAAACAGCTTTCCTCTGTGGTCCCTTGGCCTCTGTGGTTGGGAACTCCAACATGGAGCCTTCTGTATCCAGAGGCTGGACGGTACTGCTGATGGTTGCCTGGAGCTGGAGTTCTGGGCAACCAGGCCAGGGCACACTCCGTCTTGGTGTTGCAGGCTGCAATTTCCTGTTGCAGGCTTTAGTAACTGCAAGAATTGAAACACTTCCCCTTACTCTCCACATCAAAGCAGGGTAGGGGTGCTCCTGGAAGGAAGCAGGGTATGGTGTGCTCGTCAACATGCTGGGGTACTGTGGTGATATGTTGTTTGTAATCTAAGAAATAAAGCTTGCCTGAAGATCAGAGGACAGAGCCTGCCACAGAGTTAACCATAAAGGTCAGGCAGTGATGGCACACACCTTTAATTCTAGCACTCGGGAGGCAGAGGCAGAGATCCTTCTGGATTTCTGTGAGTTCAAGGCCACACTGGGCTACACGAGATTAATCCAGTCTAAAAGAGAAGCAGAGCCAGGCAGTGGTGGCACACACCTTTAATTCCAGCACTTGGGATCACATATCTTTAATCCCAGCACTAGGAAGGTTGAGACAGGAAGTGATATGGCTGGGCAGAGAAAGGAGTATAAGGCAGGAGGAGACAGGAACTCGGTCTCTTTCAGGCTGAGGAGTTGGTGAGGTAAGAGGTGTGGTGACTGTGGCTTGCTCTGCTTCTCTGATCTTTCAGCTTTCACCCTGATATTGGACTCCGGGTTTTTATTATAAGATCATTTAGGATTCGTGCAACAGGGTGGCACAGAGGCACAGAGGTCAGGGCCACAGAGCTAAGGCTAAGCTAGGCTGTCTAGATTCAAACGCTGTTCCAAAAATCACAGCAATTTGACCTTGAAAAATTACTCACCTTCTCTATACTTAAATTTTCTCATGTAAAGAATAGGTATGACACTGTATGATAATGTATGATACTGAAAGAGAGGTTGTGAGGATTAAATGAAAAAACAAAACAAACCCCCCCCCCCACAGGTCTGCATAAAAAGCTTAAGACAGCACTTGGCTCAGGTCTACTGATACTATTCAAGGAATACATCAGGCTGCCCTCTGCATGAGGAACACCCCCTACCCTCGGGCGTGCACAGGAGTGGGCAGGCCTGTGCTGTGCAGGACCCAAGTGGGAACTGCACATGCTGAGAACTCAAGCTTGAGGGGAGCTTTGGTTCTTGTTTCTGGGATGAGGGTCCTCTTTTGCAGGAGCCTCTGCTTTGGCCTCAGCAGGATTCTCTATTGTTCTCCCATTTGGTGCCCCTGGGTTCCTGTCCAACTCTGTTTTGGCAGTCATTTCTGGTGAAGCAGGACTAAGCCTGTGTTGTTTAATGCTATGTCTGTAACTACTAGCCTTTGGCATAGTAGAATGTAAAAACATGTTTAACAAATGATACATGGAATTCTAGAAAGTGCTATTGGACGGAAGCAGCTTCCAAGAGAATATTCTTGCACTGAGTAAGGTCAACATGCTGGGATTGGGGTAGGGGATGGAGCGGAGGGGGGGGGCGGGGGACGGAACACAGGGATACTTGAGAACACAGGGTTACCGCGAACACAGTAAATTTACAACTACAGGGGGAAAATGAAATAAACCTGAAGACTCAAAACGCCTGATTTAGAAAATGGTCCTTTTACACGTAATGTTAACTCAAAATCTTGGTGTGCAGTTTAGCATTGATTGATTTGGGGACAGAGACAGAATGGAAGACTCCATGCATAAGAATCACACAAGAAAGACTGCATAATTTTCTCCAAGCAAACTTTGGTGATGGCTATTTCTTGTCTATTAATTGGTCTGTTGTCTAACGAAAACAAGGCCAGGAACATTATTATCCTATCGTATTTTTAGAAGTACTTAAGTGACCTAGCTAGTTGACAACTCCTTGAGAGCTAGGCCATGTCCAGAACGTTTTGTATCTGTGCAGAGCATATGATACATTTGCGCCGCCTGCCTCCTTTCTTTTAAGGAATTCTGCAGATCAAGTGTCCAGCCACAGTGGGATACTTGTTCTAAAACAATCATCGGCCAGGTTGAGACAACATGAAAAGTATTTCTAAGCTTTCCAAGAGTTTGTTCTGATACTTCAGCCCAGTTATTTTCCTCTGCTCCTTGCTGATGGTAGGGGCGAGTCTCCATATCATACAGGACACTTGATAAGGGATGTCACGTCAGGTTGAGCGACTGGCTTGTAATCCCTCCTGTTTTAGAAGAGTAATTAAAAAAGCCTGGGAAATCCCTCTTGACCTTTGACTGTACATATTCATAAAACCTCTTATAGACCAAAGAAGTTGTATCTTACAGATAAAATGTGAAGACGTGTGTTAACATAGTGTTAAAATACATTGAGATGTGGAGACATGGTGTGCTGGCTAGTTTTGTGCTGACGTGAAACAAGCTAGAGTCATCAGAGAGGAGGGAGCCTCCATTAAGAAAATGCCTCATGTGATTGGGCTGTAGGAAGCCTGTAGGAAATTAGTGATGGATGGGGGAGGGCCCAGCCCATGGTGGGTGGGGCCATCCCTGGACTGGTGGTCCTAGGTTCTATAAGAAAGCTGGCTGAGCAAGCCATGGAAGCAAGCCAGTGAGCAGCACCCTCCATGGCCTCTGCATCAGCTCCTGCCTCTGGGTTCCTGCCTGTTTGAGTTCCTGTCCTGACTTCCTTCAATGAAGGATATGGAAGTGTAAGCCAAATAAATCCTTTCCTCTCCAACTTGCTTTTGGTCATGGTGTTCATCATAGCAGTAGTAACCCTAACTAGGACAAATGATGTGAACTGTTGATGTTTATAATTTTAACAAATTACACAACATTTTATATGTATACAAAGTACAAACTAACAATTCTTATTTTTCTTTCTCAGCTAGAGGAAACTAAAAGAAGACTATTTTTGTTTTAGGATTAGATTTATTTTAGGCATATTTGTTGAATTTTGGACATGTTGCCAGCCTCCAGAGAAGTTCTGGAGAAGGAAGTTCTGGCATTGGGAGGATGAAGTTTTAGATCCTGTTTTGCACCTGGAAGGCTTGCACACGCTAGTGTGGATTCCCTTAAGGGTCTGAGGATTGGACCCTCATCTGAATATCAGAGATGGTGTACCTGACACATGTACTAAGCTACAATAATGTAAGAGTCTGATTTTAGGTTGGTTTTTAGCATACATAGCTAGAGAAAGAAAACCAGGCTCATGGCAAACATCCAGAATCTTCGACCTATTATTTCACAGTGTCAAACTGATCAACCCAGATTTAAAGATTTAGAACTGGCAGGGTTTGAGTGGAGCTCATCTAGTTCGTACATAACAAAGGGCAAAACTAAGGTATAGGAAAATGAGGGGCTGCCTCTAAGACTGTCCAGCAAGCTTGTGACCGGTTACTGATAGGAAAAGGGGTCAGGAATCAGTGGCTCCAGGCTTTTCAGGCTGGCTGTGCTATCTCGCCTTCAGGGGAAGAGCTACATGGGTTTGCTATAAAATCATTTTGTGTCCACCTGGTTTTGTCTTCTTCAGGCCAAAAGGGGGAGAGAATGGCTGTGGTTGTTGTTTTTTACTCTTTTGGCTCTTTGAGGGCCCTTTGCTGTTGGGGGGCCCTCCACCCAGCTCCCAAATAAATCACATATATGGAGGCTTATTCTTTCTTATAAATGCCCGGCTTTAGCTTGGCTAATTTCTAGCTAGCTTTTCTTAACTTATTTCATCTGCCTTTTGCCTCTGGGCTTTTACCCTTCTCTATTTCTGTATATCTTTTCTTTCCTTCTTATTCCGTGTCTGGCTGTGTACCTGGCCCCTTCTTTTCTCTCTCCTTGATCTCTTTCTTTTTTTTTTTTTCTTCTATTTATACTCTCTGCCTGCCAGCCCCGCCTATCCTTTCTCCTGCTTTGCTATTGGCCATTTAGCTCTTTATTAGACCAATCAGGTGTTTTAGACAAAGTAACACAGCTTCACAGAGTTAAACAAATGCAACATAAAAGAATGCAACACATCTTTGCATCATTAAACAAATGTTCCACAGCATAAACAAATGTAACACATCTTATAATAATATTACACAACAGACAGCCACAATTGTTTGACCAGGAGAGGGCCATGGATTAGAACACTGCAGAGTTCAGCTGTGGCTCAGAAAACTCAGGCTCTGATGGGAAAATACAGACGTACGATGCCAGCACTTCAGATCTTCTTCATCACAATGGCCTTAAAAAATGCTTACATTTAGTGTATGTGTATGTGTGTGTGTGTGTCCGTGTGCGTGAGTGTGTGCGTGAGTGTGTGTGTGCCTATATGTGTCTGTGTGAGTGTATGTATATGTGAAAGTGTGTATGTGTATGTGTGTGTGTGTGTGTCCATGTGCGTGAGTGTGTGTGCCTATGTGTGTCTGTGTGAGTGTATGTATATGTGAAAGTGTGTGTGTGTGTGTGTGTGTGTGTGTATGTAGGGTGGAATGTACCATAGTATGTATATGGAGGTCAGACAAATGTTTGAGGAAATCAGTTCTCTCCTTCCCTCATGTGGGTTCTGAGGATCTAACTCAGGTCATTAGTCTCGGCAGCAAGTACCTTTACCCATTGAACTGTGTTGCCAGCCCCCATTTCTTTTTTTCTTTTTTTTTTTTAGGGGAAAAGAAAATAGTTCTCCTGGGAAAGAGAATATATATCATATACAGTTTAAAACCTCCACTACAGCTGATACAGTGCTTGGCATCGCATATGTCTCTCTTCATGCCCTCTAAATTGTGGGAAGAATGACAAAATCCTACTAGAACATTAGTACAGGTTCTTAAAGTGGAGCTACAAACCAAATGTACCTGTAGCCAACAGCTGCATCCATACCCAGACTTCCCCAGCATCTTAGAAGGCCTCGGCATTGGTACCCCATCCTCCCTTCACATGACACAGATGAGAGTCTCCTGTTTATATACTGTGTACAAATGGGATGATACAGGGAGATTGGAATCTCCAGGATTCCAGACTGGAGAGAACCCAACAGAGAAGAATGGCTTGTGCATATTGTAGCTTCATTTTCATGATGGAAAGCTAGTATCAATATAGCAGTTGATTCATAAGAGTGTGGCGGTAGGATGGGTTGAAGTGTGTCCTTATTGCCAAGATTTTTGTGTCTTAAATGATTCACTGAATTTTACATTAAGTTATAATTTTTTACTTAGGCTGACTGATGTAAACAATACAAAATCAATGAAAGTATGCTTTCTTTTGTGTGCTTTCTCTTGAATTTAATTTCTAGACATAATTTTATGTTCAGAAAAGAATGACAAAAATTTTAAGTAAATTATCCAAATAAAAACTTTTGTGTAAACATTCTAGATGATTCTGTCTTACCTTTATATTTTTCTGGCTGACTAGATGCCTGGCACATATTTAGTAAAGACAGCTACTAGAATAAATGCATAAAGAAATGATGAAATAAGGCGATACAGAAAGACATTGTGTATTTGAGCCTACATGTCACCAGAATACAGATGGTATTGGAACCTTAGCACAAATCTTCTGGATCTTACTTGTATAAAACCGTTTCTACTGGCTGGGAAATGATAACAACAGCCGGAAAGAGCACATCGATGTCATGGATTGGTAGCAGAGTCTCCTTGCTCAACTGTTAGATGAGACAGAAATGAACTTCTTTAATATGAAGACCTGTATTTTTAGGGGGGTCTTTATAAGAGGAGCTTAGCACGTGTCATAATAAATATAGAAATTTGTACCAGAAGTGGGGTGTCTCCATAACAAAAACCTAAGTTTGTTTCATTGGATAGCACAAACAGGATGACATGGACACAATATTTAGGAACATTGGTAACAATTACGATACCGTAGCATCTCAGAAACCTGACCTTATTTAGAAGATAGGCTATATGTTACTGATTTTTAGCTCAACCGTCAAGACGCAGAACACAGGCATATGTGACTGAGTCCCTTCCACAACTGACAATGTGTTGGAAGAGGAAAAGGAAGTCATATTAGCCAGTAAACAGAGATGAGGAGGATTACAGCTCCAAAGAGAGAGGTTCTCTTGCCTGTGCTTTACAGTCCAATGACTTGGTACCGAAATAGTGGGCTGTGCAGTCTCGGTTGTGAAATCTGTTAGCATCCCTAAACAGTAGCAGGTAAACTGGAGGAAGAAGACGTCTTTCGAAGAGCCCTCTTCAGCCAGACAGTGGAAGCTCACACAGAAGACAGTGCCTTCTCAGCAGTTTCAGATGGCCGCCACTGAAGGTAGCGGTATGATGGTTTAGATCCTAAATGTCCCCTGAAGGCTATGTGGTAAAAGCTTGGTCCCCAGCTAATGGTGTTTCAAGGATGCTGGGAACTCTAGGAAGGGGAGGTTGGCGTGATACATTGGGGGTGCCTTTGAAGGACCCTGGCTCATTCTGCTCCTTTGCTGCCTGAGGTGAGCAACTCTCTCATCTTATACTTCACAGCGGGGTTCAGTTTCATGACTCAGAAACAATAGTCCAAAGAGCTGTGCACCGAAACCTCCAGAAACACCGGCCACATGTCTGTGGCAGAGAGGGCATCTCATCAGCAGAATGATGCCCAGCTGACAGAGAGGGCCGGCTGGGCAGAAAGACCAGTGAGTGAAATTAAGAATTTGACTTAAAACTCTGACCGTTTCTGTCATATGAAGATTAGAAGGCATTAGGATCCTACTTAAAGATGGGCTGAGTGGCCTACTCACAAAAAAGGGTATTGGAGGTAGACATGGCAGGTGCTGATAATTTACTCTAGAAACCACTTTTTCTTTTACAAATTGCTTCCCTTCTCTTCACAAGTTGGGCATCTGGTTGCCTGCGTCATGACTAATTCCCTCAATCTTCTTTATGAGTGGGAGTCCTGGGTGACTCAGTGCTCGCCAGTACTCTGTGAATGGGAGGTTTGAAAAGAGGTGAAAATCACTGTGTGTTTTCTCCACTTTCCCCTCTCCACTGGCAGAGGAACAGCCAACCATCGGAGCTCTTCTGAGTGCAGAGAGGAGTGTCGTCTTGAGGACAACAGGGCCATTTCCCTTGTGTGATCGCACCCAGCTCTGGGCTGCTACGTGGAAAAAACAGACAACAAACCGACAAACAACCTCCGGTCTCTTTAAGGAGCCGAATTTGGGGGCAAGGTCAGCCGCTTAACTTGGAGTCTATAGAAATATAGGCCTCTGCACAGTACAGGGGAGGAGAGATAATTGTATTTTAGGAGAAGAGTTTTATTATGATGAATAGCCACTCATGAAAGAAAGGCTGAAGAACCAGGTCTAGTTTGTCTAGCTCTGATCTCCATAAACTATGCAAAACTATAGGTATCTGTAGACCTTAAGTCACTTCCCTGTTAGTCAGCTCAGCGTGCACCATGTGGTGTGGCTGGAGGCACCCGTGGCCCTTTAGTGCTGAAAACGCCACCTCCACCTCGTCTTGTTCCACCCTTTGTAGCTCTTAACTCTTATCTGTTTGGTGACTTTCTACCAGTTGTCACAGCCGCTGCTTCTGATGGGCCCTCTTGCCTCCCACTGGCTCTGGTTTAAATACCATTCATCCTCACCTAAACTCACGCTGGTGCTTGGTGTACAGTGTGTCGGTACTGAATGACGATACCCAGTGGGAGGCTTTAGGGTGAGGGGCAGAGTCCTCACAAATGGTTCCGTGTGTTCCTCACATGCCTTCTTACCTTCAGAGACTGGACTGTGAGGGACAGTTGCACCTCCCAGTTCCCTGTTCAGCAGGTGCCTATTTGCTTTGCCCCTCTGCATGCCACCACGATTTAAAACATGTCACCCTGGAAGACTCAGGTCTGAACGAAAACATTAGTTCTGATTTAACTAATTAAGTGAGAGGAAGAGGTCATCTGTTGTTGGTTTGCAGCCGTGAAGGAAGAAAATATTACGTAACACTGCCTACGAATTAGATCCCGAGTGTGAAAAATGGTCAGGCTAGAAGGTGCTGTTTCATATTAGTGACCAGAATGTTGATCCATTGCTTGGCATGACCGGACATGCTGATTTTACTACAGCGGTCCTGGCGCGGCGCAGAGCACAGGAAAGCCTGCGGCAATGCACAGTGGACAGGCCGGCTGCTTTGGCTGCAGACTGTCTTCCTGGATCCCAGTTCACGGCTCTGTTCTTCAGTCGAGGGAAACAGCACTGAGATGCCTTCCCCACGGTGTCTTTCAGAAGGAGTCAATTCTAAAGAGAATATGTGCTGTGACCCGTCTCAAGAGCAAACGATGTCTAAAGTCATTCCAGAGCATTGTCAAACCACCGGTGAGGTTATCAGGTCAAAGGAAAAAGAAGCTGTGTGGTTCGCTGGCCAAGAAGCTGCCAGCTTGGTTCTGCGTCACTGTCGGCAGATGTCAGTGTCGCTGGCATCATTACAGGTAAAAGGTCAGTGACATTTCAGCTTCCTTGTCTTTACTGTTTCCTATGCAAGCTAAAAATACACAGGGAGAAAGTCACCTGAGTTCAGAGGTGTGAAGGAGACAGGCCTTGCTCATTCAGAGCTCAATGGTAGAATACTGAAAGAAATGCAGTCAGACCACAACCCCCAAACCGTTCCATTCTGTAATAAGCTGGAATCGGACTGGTGACTATGAAAAGGTTCTTTAGTCCACTTCCTTCCATCCTGATAATCTGAGTTTGTTTGTAGCCTTCCAGTCCTTGAAAGAGTTACATTTCAGAAGACATGGCTCCAGAAGGGATCTTGAATTGCTAAATTTCACAAGTTTAATTTTTGTTTTTAATTTTTGGTTTTTTGAGACAGGGTTTCTATGTGTAGCTTTGGAGCCTGTCCTAGAACTCATAGATCAGGCTGGCCTCGAACTCACAGAGATCCGCCTGCCTCTGCCTCCCGAGTGCTGGGATTAAAGGCGTGCGCCACCACCGCCCGGCACAAGTTTAATTTTTAAAGATGTCACACACCCGTGACTTTAATCATTTCACGCATCTGTTTTATTTACCACACATTGACTGGATGCCTTCCCCGGTGGGCTCTCTAAAGTGATCTAGTTTCTTAAGCACGTTGCTCATTCGTCACCATCCCATATTAGGTAAGGAACATCCTGGGCAGGCCCTGCATCCCCCCAGAGTATCCAGATGAGCCTGCTGCAGTTTCCCAGCATACCTCTCTTCTCTAGTCATTTTTATACCATGTAGAAGTACAGGACTCAGAAAAATGTAAAACTGCTACAAATGGGCATTCTTGATCAATATGATAATATTGTTATGTTTGCCCTAAGTCTTGAAATGGTATGCTTAGATTCTCTACAAGAATTCACTAAGTGGGCCGGGTGGCTCAGTGGGTAAAGGTCTTTACCACCAAGCCTGAGGATGAGCCAAGTAAGGTCCTGAAGGACTTAGGAGGAAGGAGAGAACTGACTCCTACAGGTTGATCTCTGATTGACACATGGGAACTGCGGCGTGTGTGTACACACACACACACACACACACACACACACACACACACGAGTAAAATGCAGTAAAATGTCTTTTTAAAAAGGATGTACAAAAATGAATAGATACAGTGGGAAACTGATTTTGAAAAAATTTCAAGTTTTTGCTTACTTAATGACTTACTACCATTCTTATGGACTTATTTCTAGCTTTAAAATAACAGAGAAATACAAGAAGACAAGTAAGAACATTTAACAAGTCTGATTTACAGTTGCCTCGCCCATGCTAAAATGCACTCAGGTTTTTCTTTTTTTTTAATTCTACTTTTGATAGTCACAGCACATTTGCTTAAATGTCAGCCTTCTAGCTCTATTACTGCCCCCTCCCAGACTTGTAATCTTTACTTTTCAATTGCAAAAGAGTACATGTCTTCGTTTCTCCATCTGTGGAGAGATTAGATCCTGACCCCGCCATCCCATGATAAAGCATAGAGAAGAATGGGGATAGCAGACCGTCGCCTCCCACTGTTCATTCTCCTAATCCCACCTGGGACTCCCGTGTTGGTTTTAAATGCGGTGCTTGTCACCAGGTGAGGAAGGTCATGAGGCACACACCGACAAAACCCAGTATCAGAGCTTTATTTGGGGGAGGGGACAGAAGAGAGTGACCAGGCCTGTGAAAGACACGTGCAGGGAGGGGTGGGGAGCAGAAGAGAGGGGAGGAGTCTGTGACCGACTTTTTAAGGATTCCCCTGCACATGCGCAGGTGGGCTTATGGAGCTACGTCAAGCACGCGCAGATTGCGTGATCATGCTGGGTAATAAGACACAAGACCCCTTACTTAGCTACTGAACTGCGCATGTGCGGTCATGCAGCTGGAGGAGTAGCAGAATCCTAACATTCTGCACTGACCATTGTTTGCTGGGTGTCTTTTCAGACCCCTTCCTTTGATTCTGCTAGTGATTCCATTTTTAAAATGCAGCCGCACTTTGGAAAGAAAAGACCACACACTCTCATTCCACTTGAGTGAGAAGGTCTACAGACTGAGGAGTAGAGGGCAAAAGCTGGTAGGTTCAAATGACGTGATCAGGTGGAGCCCTTGATCCTTGTGAAAAGACACACCAGGGCTCCCTGCTGTCCCCCACACCCACTGTGCCTGCATGAAGAGCGGAGCCAGCACCATGGTTCAACACGATGGCGGCCTCCAAGGCCGGGGAAGCAGCTTCCCCAGAAACCAGCATCAAGGCTCCCTAAGGTTTGACCACCTTACCTACCTACGAAGCTTCATTCAGTTTTTTCTTGTCTGGCCAACTCAGAGCATCGAGACTTCTCTTCAGGCTCCAATCCCATTTCTGTCATGACTTCCAAACCCAGTCTGGATTTGTTCGTACAGACTCTTAAGTCTCACAAAATAAATCCATCAGATTTCAGAATCTGGGCTAGACTGACCCACGATCCCTCACTGCGAGAGAAAGCACAGCGGCTCTCTCCCCCTGGTTACTCGATGCTGCCAGGGAACTGGAGCTCTGGTTAGGAGTCTGTTAATTGTACGGAAGCCGAGAGAAGACAGTCTCTTCAGATAATTAAATTTACTAGTGCTTATTTGACAAATGAAAATAAAGGGTAATTCATGAGGCAGAATTGTAATAAACAATGTTAGTTCATCTATAGAAAGGTGGAAATGAGGCATAAAAAACAACTTATTTGGCTACAGCTTGAACAGCCAGCTGACTGATTACAGCCTAACTAGTTAATTGGCTAATACTAGATAATTGGCTACAGGGCACCCTGCAACCAACCCAAGCACAGTTAGTGTGGATTAATGCTTTGGTCTGTTTGCTCAGCCCTGGACCCTCTCTAGGACTGGTAGCTTCTCATGGTTTTATGTAAGGTTACCATAGGGGAACTAATCAGGGTGAAGTGCCATGGAACTTAGGACTTGGGGCTACCTTAGAAGTCGTGAAGCAAAAAATGCTCTTTTGTGAGTGCTGACCCTGAATTAAAACCAAGTGAGGGCAGGACCCAGCACTTCTAAGAGTCAACCAGAAGTCTGTGTGTGGTGGGAGAAGTCGGGGGAAGCTAGGTCTGTTGAGGGGGTCAGAGTGAGAAAGTGGCCAAGGGTATCGAGGAAGAGGACATGGTAAGGGACAGAGTGGGAGACCCAGGCATAAACTTGGCTGTGATAGACCTGGTACAGGAGTCCATGTTTTATCCTGAGTCATGGGAAAGTTGAGCTTTCCCAGTGAGGGCCGTCTTGGTGGCTGATGGAGAATGGCTTTGAAGAGGGCCAGAAGGAAGGTGGGAGAATGAAGTTTGGCGGCTGTTGTGGTCTAGAGGGAGATGGTTCTGGCTCAAGCCAGGGCAATGGGGGCTGCGAAGAGGTGGACAAGTGGGATTTTTCTTAATTATTATTTTTAAATTTAATTTTAAGTGCATTGGTGTTTTGCCTGTATGTGTGTCTGTGTGAGGGTGTCAGATCTTGGAGTTACAGTTGTGAGCTGCCATATGGGTGCTGGGAACTGATCCCGGGTCCTCTGGAAGACCAGTCAGTGCTCTTAACTGCTGAGCCATCTCTCTCCAGTCCAGGGATATTTAATATGTATTCAGACTGTCAGACCTCAGGAGAATAGTTTCAAGACCCTCCAAGGATACCAAAATCCACAGGTGCTCAAAACCTTTGCATAAAGTTTATAATATTTACACAAGATCAAAATACCTGCTAACACCTCATATTTTCTGGAGATTATCTTTGCATTACTTATACAATAACTAATATAATATAAACACCATGCCAGTAGCTGTTGTGTATTGCTTAGAGAATGATGACAAGAAAAAAGTCCATCCATGCTCTATACAAATAAAAATTGGTTGAACCTGTAGAAACAGGAGCGGTGGATGAGGAGAGTGGACATTTGGTGTATGTGCTGATGGAACTTTGGGGAGGTTGGATGCTTTTTTTGAAGGAAAGAAAGCAATGTACCACAGAGAATAGTCCGATTTCAGCATCTGGATAAAGGATGATGATTTAGAGAGTGAGAGACCATGTTAATGGACCATATGAGAGGCAATGTTTATTTTAATAAAATAATAATTAGTATATTATCTGGCAGAGATATTCATGTGCGATGGATTTTTCAAATACTCCTAGACATTAATTTACATTAGATGTTCTTCTCTCCTGCTGCAGAGGCCACTTAACATAGACTCTATCTCCCTGTGATTAGATTTTGTTTGCTTGATGACTTAACTCATTTTGTCTCGGATCTAGTTATTGCTCCTACGTTAACCTAGCAGCTCATAGCAGTGTTGTCTAAATAACATGGAACAGCTATTTTCAATATTGCAGATCTATCGTATTCCAATATTTTCACTTCTCACCAAGTTCTGCCCTCTCTAGAGACAGTAGAGCTGAGCATAGATGGCGTCAGACTCTGAGGCCAGATCACGGGGCAACTGGAGGAAAGAGCTGAACGGCTTCTGCTGTCTGATTTGAAGGATCTCAAGAAAGGAGGCAGGAGTTGACCTTAGAAAAGGCTGAGTTGTTTGTGTTTCCTTTTGTGGCTCCCAACCCTGGGCATGGCCACTGTGGCTCACACAAGTGGAATGGTGACTGTGGGATTGGGCCCCAAGCTTGTTTAAAGATTTGACTTGGTCATATCACGATGATTCATGTTTACTTCAATCCCTGAGTCGGGAGATTTGCCTGTCAGCTCTGAAGACAGAAGCCTTCTCCGCGCTGAGGTTTCCAGAACACGTGATAGTACTGGAAATACCTGGAAGACAGGTTGCTGTGTGTGTTCAGTATTGATTTCTTCATGGATGTATCATCGGCCATACTCCTGTTGAATTCTGAATTAAATTTATAATACACATTAACGATAGAGGGAGAAGATACTTCCTGGCCGAGGGCTAACACACTGTTGTTTGTGTTGCCAAGGGAGGTATCATAATTCATCCTCCTGACGGTTTTGGCCAACCTTTGGGTACCTCGAATGTGAACACTGTGTCAGTGCATGCACCCTTGTGTCTGGTTGTCCGTCAGGATGTTTGGGATGGACAAGTAGCTAAACACGGAGGAGCCTGGGAAAGCATTGGGAGGAGGGCAGAGCGGCCGATCTCAACCCGCCTTCCCAGCCATAGTGAGTCACCAAAGGAACGTCAGTCTTGTCTCATGGAGATTTCCACCCACTGGTGAAGTATTTATTAAATTCTTGCCAAATATTCAGCATTACAAGCTACATTATTATTGTTTCTATTCGAATAAAACTTCATAAGGCATTTAATTTCTTTTTTTTTTTTTTTTTTTTTTTTGGTTTTTCAAGACAGGGTTTCTCTGTGTAGCTTTGCGCCTTTCCTGGAACTCGCTTGGGAGACCAGGCTGGCCTCGAACTCACAGAGATCCGCCTGCCTCTGCCTCCCGAGTGCTGGGATTAAAGGCGTGCGCCACCACCGCCCGGCGGCATTTAATTTCTTTTCCTGGTCTAGAAAACAGAATTAAAATGCAATCGAATGAAACCTAGCACTCCAGTTTTCCAAGATGCCATCTGATATTTATATAGATGGTATGGTGCTTTTTGAATTCTATTTCCCTGCTTTGGAAGAAGTTGTTATTTCTTATGTTTTAAACCTATTGTTCAGCTTCAGTCTCTGTTGCCTGTGGTAACACAGTCTCCAGGGTCTGGTTCCTCTGCAGCTGTCATTCATCTCTGGCATTCTCGCTCTTGGGAAAGACGGTGACTTCTAACACCCGAAAGTCAGAGGTAAAAAGACTAAAATCCCCCCTTTCCAGAGTCAGCTAGTCAGCTGACAAAGAATAACCAAGTGCTCAAACACTGACTTCTCCCTGGAGACATGGCAGACACCGTGACTGCAGAACCAATGGCTGGTCACTTGAGATCATCAGGTTGGTTAAGGAAGAAAAAGAAGCTGCAGAATTTGAAGAGGACTGACATTTTTGTTAAATTTAAAAAAATGTATTTGAGCCTTGGGAATCTGTCGGAGTCCAGCTCCAACCTGTTGAAGGGTTCTTGGCAGGGAGGAGAGAGGAATGAAGAAGTATTAGATAGAAAGATAGAAGGAGACAATAAGAAAGACAGAGACACAGGATAGCTTCCGGAGGGCCCTGGGTCAATACCCAGCTGCCCTGAGATTTATTCTAATGGGCTTTTTATACACTGCCAAGGGAAGAGGCAAAAGACCTCCCCGTTTCAAGATCAAAGCACAATGTACAGTCAAGTGTAGACCCTTCAAAACACCTGGTAACCATACCCATGGCCAAATCATCCCAATTATGCAGCTCTGCTGGGTAAAGCAAGCTCAGATTCTCTGACCCTGAGTAAGGTCTCACTAAAGAGCCTCTGTGGACCCCTGCAGGAATCAGCATTTCATATCTTGACTAAGGGACCAGGCAGGCCTCTCATTTAGTGAGATCATTGATAGAATATTAATATGGGGTTCTTAGGAGGCCTAGAAGGAGAGGCTATAGAAAAAGGAAGAAAAAAAACACTCCCCCATAATTGGCCATAGTTGCAGCTTTGCACTCACCTAGAGTTGCCTGTGTGCCCAGAGAGGCCATCTTTAAGGACCAGCAGCATCAGAGTCAGCAACGACCTTAGGAATCACTGAACTTAGAAGTCTCCCAACCTGGGTGTGTGTCAGAACATCTTCAGATACACAGATTCTATTCCCGAGTCCCCCAGGTCTGGAAGGAAGAGAACGGCATTCAAGGGGTTAACCGCCCCCCCACTCCCAACTCCACCCCCCTGCTTTATCAGTTCCTCCCCAGCTTAATCTTTACTGGCTGTGTGCCCAGGCAAGGAGAAAAAAAAAATCATCCTTTTTGAGAGGCGTCCAGGGATGGTTTTATTTTAGTTTTTATGATAGAAAAGGAAGGAAATACACAATCAAATTGAGACAAAATTCTACTTATACATTTGTGAGTATAGTTGAATAGAGAAGTTTATAGTCCACCCCACCCCCCCACCCCCCCACCCCCGTGTGTCTATCCCTCCCTCCCTCCTCTCTTTCTTTCACAGGGTCTCATATCTCTCACACAGGTCTTGAAGTCACCATGTAGTTGAGGATAGTCTTGAACCCCGTTCCTGATCCCCCTGCTTCCGCCTTCTGAATATTCAGATTATGAGAGGAGTACCATGTCCAGTTTATGAAGTGCTGGGGATAGAACACAGGGCTTTGTGCATGCTAGACGAGTTCTCTACCACTGAGCTAAATGGCAAATCACCAGCTCCCTGCCCCGCAAACAACAACTATACACTTTTTTTTTTTTTTTTTTTTTTTTGGGACAGGGTTTCTCTGTGTAGCTCTGGCTGTTCTAGAACTTACTCTGTAAACCAGGCTGGCCTCAAACTCAGAGATCCGCCTGCCTCTGCTTCCCCAAGTGGTGGGATTAAAGGCATGAGCCACCATGGCCTGGCCAACTATGCACTTTCTACATTCTCTGTATACATTTTCTGTATAAGTTTTGAAAGATGCTTGTTTTATGATTTTTCCACATTATGGCTAATGGAGCAATAGGTGCAGAAAAATAAATTTCATCACAACCTAAGCATAGGTAAATCAGGCTTAAATTTTTATATGACGAAACAGAGAAATGGTGTCCTAGATAGCACAATAGGAAAAATTACAATGAAATGGAAAGTTCTTGATACTCAAGCTAGTGCTGGGCCCACAGCCCTATCATTCACATAAAACCTAGAGTCAGAGGTCCTGATAATAAATTTGGGTTTGGGTCTATCAGCCCAGCGGCATTCTATTCTTGTCCATCTGGCAACGATTGACATTACCATTTATACGCATGCTCTAAAGTGTGTCCTCCTCTCTCTTACCAAACAGAACTCCCTTGTTGATAATGAGTCAGGGCTCTGCATGTTTGTAGCCCAGGGAATTGCATCTCTGGTGATGGAGACAGGGAGACTGGCTGCCAGGGTAAATATCCACATCCTAGTGTGGCTGCTCGGAAGTGTTGGAGGAGAAAAATCTAAGAAAAGAAGTTGCTTCCCCGTCTCTCAAGCAGCTAGCGTTGACAGGGCCAGCGCTCCAGATGGCGCATCAGCCTGAGTCACTGTGGTCCATATCACTGTAGGTTTGCGTGGGAATCACACTCCTTCCTTCTTCTACGACACATGCCAGATCTCTTTGGAGACAAAGAGTGTACAAAGGTGGGTCTGAAGTTTTGCCTCAGGGGCCATTTTAGCTTTTTCTTTTCTTGACTGGGGGCAGGAAAAAAAAATGTTCCCCAAGTTTGATGCAGGACAACTTAGGGGCATTTCTCTTTGTTTTCATTTTCCTGATCTATTATTGCAAGTCACTAAAACAAACATATCCTTTTAATTTCCATGGGAACTTAGCCACAGCCACACAATTGTGGCTTGCAAGGAGGCTCCAAGGTTCATATGTCTGCTGCCGGCACTGTTTTGTTCTGTTCTCCAAGGAGCAGGGGCACTCTGACCCTTGACTGGGTGTTTTTGCCACTGCAAGAATATGAAGCTCTATTGGTTAGCTAGAATTTGCTTAGAGAAAAGCCTGCAGAGGTTGCCCAGTCTCCCTGAACTTTCATTTACTGCTGAGGGAGCTTTGTGCTAATAGGAGTTGGTTTATCCTTATTTGGTCTGCTAGATAGTGATACTTTGAGCTTGTTATCATCTGTTAAAAATTTGGTATGTCCACATAGACTAGTGAACCTCCTTCCTTCTCTATTTTCCAGGCGTCCAATTCCTTTCCCAACTACTCATCCTACATTCATGTATACTTCTAAGTGTATGTTATATGTTCACAAGCCTGTCATATATACACATCTTTACATATACAAATAGGTATATGGCGGCATGCTATATGTGCTATTCTGTTTCGAATTACACTAGATCTTGGAGGTCTAGTGATCTCAAGGCATAACATGGTCTTAGCCTATCTCCAAGGCATTTAGTTTGTTTCCAATATTTGGCTATTACAAGCAAAGGTACATTTCACCTGTGAGAATGTATTTATGGGATAAATACTGGGAGTCAGTTTCAGGTTCAAACAAGTTTCAGTGATTATTGTCAAATTGCCTTCCAGGAAATTATGCTAATTTACATTCCCATTAGCAATTCCAGAATGTGTGTTTTTAATATAAATGTTTGTTAGTTAATTGCTAATCAAGGTTAAATATTTTAAATTTTAAATATTTCACCTTGGGGCTGGAGAGATGAATCACCTTGGTAATTCAGACCCTAGCCAGGCTGCTCCCACCTACATAACTCCACCTCAGGGAGTCAGACCTTTTCTTCAGGGCAAACACAAACCAGAGAAAGTAATTTGGAAGAGGGGAGAGGCTGTGCACTCCCAAAGCCCTCCCATAGTGATGCACTTCCTCCAGAAAGGCCACGCCTTCTTCTTCTCCCCAATAGCGCCACCGACTGGGGACCACATGTTCAAATGCCTGAACCTCTGGGGGCCATCTTCATCCAGACAACCCAGGAACTTCCATTGAAGGCTCAAAAGGGGCATAAAGAGGGTACATCTTTGCTTTGGACGTTATGCACAGATCTGGTAAGTTCCACAGAATGGCTGTTTAGCGTATTTTTCTTTGGCCCTTTGCTGGGCATTTGGTTCTTTATCTGTAAATGTTCACAGGCAGGATGACGTCAGGTTCTGGTTATGAAATGTCCAATGTGTTCAACAGCTAAAGCAGGCAGATTTTCCATTGTTTCCAGGAAATGTGCTGGTTGGTGTCACTGGAAGTTCATGGCCGCCAGCCTCCATGCTGTTCGGTGACCTGCCTCTCCCAGGCAGCCCCCCTCCTTGAATCTCACCCTACTGGAGTTCACGTCTGTTGGCACTTTGTGTTTCTACTCCTTCGTTTGTAATGGAGGAGTTTTGGTTTTCTAGTTCAGGACTGTGCGTAAGTTTGAGAGTGCATATATCCTGAACGTAAATACAGCCTTGCTGGTGTGTGTTTGTCTGAGACAGGGTTTTACTCTGTGGCTCAGGCTGACCTCCAACTCATGGCAACCCTCCTGCCTCAGCTCCTGAGGGCTAGGTTTATAGCTGTGAGCCACCATTATCTTTACCAGAGAGGGCACCCCAAGGCTGGTCTCTCCATCTCTCACCTGCCTTTCATCACCGTCCACATCTGTAGGAACCCTGCTCCTTTCCTATCCTTTCTGTTTGTGTTGCCTTCTCCACTCACATCAGTAAGCAGATGTGCCCAGAACATCCTTTAGCTAAGGCGAATGTGCAGAAATGGCCTGCGATACACTTGCTTCCTCCCAGAGACCGCCAACACTAGTAGAGTTGGTCTACACTTGTCTCTCATTTACCCCCACACTTCAGTCACTGGGTTGGTTCTCAACTTCCTGCTTGATAGACATGACTTGTCCAGTCTTTATTTCAGTCTTCACTGTCCTTGAAGTTGGGACCCTTCTACAGTGTTCCCCATTCTTCCTTCTCAGGCGCTTCCCTCCTTTCTGGGACTTCATTCCACTTGCTCCTTTAGTGTTCCAGAATCTTCCTCCCTTGCCCATGCTCCAAGGCCAAGCTTCTTGTTTCTCACACTATGTGAGCTTGCCACACCCCCCCCACACGTTCTCAAGTAGCCCAGCTGTAGTTTTTATAGAGTTTATAGTCAAAGAGACTGAGAGTTTACTTTTGACCCAGTCTTAGAAGTTTTCTTAGAAGTTTTGTTACCTGGATAAGACACTTGACAGGGATAGCATTAACTTTCTCATCTTTAAAATAGACATAATAATCCCCACCTCATTGAACTACAGTTGGGAGTAAATTAAACTACATATATTTTAGAAAATATGTTATTTACTGAGTCAACAAACATGTTAGAACTCATATTATACTCTGAGTAGTATATATATAAACTTTTGTTTCATTTATCACACGCCATAAGAAATATGTTTTATAATCTCACCTAAGAAACATAAAAAATGATTTTCTTTGACAAATTTTGTTTTCCTTCCATTTGATATGATATACGTTGTTACTTTCTCCTGTATTTCAATAAAACTTACATCAAGTTAGATGCCACTAGGCTTCTGAATGTACTAATGAATTAATGTACTAATCTATAGTTTGGAAAACATTCTTGTGACTCTGGGGACGGAGAGTGTGGTGGTTTGAACATGAAATGTCACCCATAGGTTCAGATAGTTGGTCTCCAGTTGGTGGTGCCATTTTGGGAGGTGGTGCAGCCTTGCTGGGGGAAGATGCCAGTGGGGAGGGGTGCTCTGAGAGTTCACAGCGCCCCCCAACTTCCACTCTCTCTGCTTCATGTTTGTGATTGGGAATATGATCTCCCAGTGCCTGCCACCTTGAAGCATTTATCTAATTATTCTTTATCAATAAAAACTCAGGAGTCAGATATCAGGGTAAGAACCTGAATGATCGGAGAAGTGGCAGAGAAGCAACCAGTGACCTCCTCTCTCTTTTTTTCTCTCTCCCTGTTTCTCAATCCAAAAATGCCAAGACTCTCTTTAAGCCCCACCCACTACTTCCTGTGTCTATCTGTCCTACTTCCTGTGTCTCTCTATCTGTCCTTGGTCCTCTAAAATCTCTATGGTTAATTTTGGTCAGCTAGTAGCTAGCTCTACCCTCTGATTCAAAGCAAACTTTATTGGCAGTTTCAGGAGTGTCAGAATGTGATCAAAATATCCCACAACACTATCTGTTGCCACCCCTGCCCCCCACAGAATGGATTCTTTTTAAACATATATATGTTTAATTTTTAAAATTAAAATATAATAACTTAATTTTCTCCCTTCCCTTTCCAATCCCCCCAACCATACACTACCCTTGTCCTTTCTCAAGTTTATGACCTCTATTTCTTTAATTGTTGTTACACACACACATATACATACGTATTATTATTAACTAATGAATACAACCTGCTTAGTCTGTATAATGTTACTTGTACATATATGGTTTCAGGAATGACCACTTGGTATTAGATATGTAATGGACTTTTATCCCTCTGGAACGGTAAGCCCAAATAAACTCTCTCTTTCACAGTCTCTTTTGGTCGTGGTCTTTTATCACAGTAATAGCAAAGTAACTACTGCAGAGTGTCTTAGGAAGAGAGAGCCCTTCTGCGGAGGTGGTGTCTAAGTTGATATCAGAATTTGGCCATCTGTACTTGGAGGACTCCTATGAGAACAGTGAGAACAAACCCCTCGAATCAGACACAAGCATAGTATAGTCAAGGGAGACCAGCCCTGTGTGACTGGATGCCAGGGACACTCAGGAGTAATAGAAGGCAGCTATGACGTTGACCATGGAGAAAAGAAAAGTCAGGGCCTGCCTCATCACCTTCCTGCCGGATGCTCCACCAGACAGCCCTAGAGGCATCCCAAACTCGTGACATACTGAGTCTTCAAAGTCTCTCTCCTCTGTGTCCTGTCTCAGAGGCTGCCGTTGTTCAACCTGGTGTTCCGCTTCCTCCCTCCCTCCTTTCTCGTGCTTCCCTCCTATCGATTGCTAAGTCTTGTTATTGTTCTTCCTAAATCTCTCTAGAATATGTCCATCCTTAATTCCTGGACTCAAAGTGGAGTCTTTTCTAATCTAGTTCTCATACTACAACCACATTAATCATTGTAAAATATGAATTTGACCATGCCACCCTTTTAAATGAAAAATACGCAGTGTTCCCCGATGGCTCTACTTTTCAGAAACGTGAGAATTTCTTGCTTTATGCTTGTTGACCATCTGTAAATAATGTCCCTCTGTATCGGATTCCCTTTGTCCCGCCCTCTGCCGCCTTCAGGTGACATCTTTAGTGTACAGTGTATCTCCTCCCAAGACCTTCCTCACCTGCTGACACATGCTTGCCCCTCCCAGGAGCCTTCCGGGTGCTCTGAACTCTGCCCCTCACGGCACCCCCTCTGCTGTACTGTAACGGCCTACACACAAATCTGTCTGTTGTGAGGGTAGAAGTCAGTCTCCCGTGCGTGTTGCTACGTCTCCAGCATCTCCGCAGTGAAGGCATCAAGCTCAAGGCCACTCCACATATGCTAAAGGAATTAAAAAGGAAGAACTGGGATTTGTAAATCATTGTTGACACTCAGTTATGAGCTGTTGGCTCACATTAGCAGCTAGTGTTGCGTGGATGGCATAGCTCTTATCCTCTCCCTCTTTCCTCTAAAGCAGTGAGTGGTTCTCAACCTGTGGGTCACAACCCCTTTGGGGTTTACACATCAGATACTTACACTGTGATTCATAAAAGTAGCAAAGTTAGAGTTGTGATGTAGCAGCAAAATAATTTTGTGGTTGGGGGTCACCACAACATCAGGAACTGTATTAAAGGGTCGCAGCATTAGGAAGGTTGAGAACTACTTGTTCTAAAAGCAGGGTTTATCTCCATTTTGCAAATTAAAGATGGAAGTTCCTGAGAATTTCTGATAACTCACCGAGGTTACCCAACTCTCAGGTGACAGAGTTCAGACAGCCTTGGCTGCCTAAGTGAAAAAAAATCCATATTCCTAATCCCTATGCCAGATGTGAGCTGGCTCTAGAACTTTGTTCTAACAGAGCCCTCCCTGAAGGTGTATATAACCAGAGTTGTTCTGAGCTGAGCGCTATCCATGCTCTTAAAAGGCCAGCTTGTTTTTTTTTTTTTTTTTTAAGAACAAGTCTCCTAGAAGGCTTCGCTCCAGGAGTGGGTTCCTGTATGTCAGAAAGAAAAACTGACTGTCTGTGGGAGGAAGGAAGACTGGAGATTGGGTAGGTCATTCTCTGCATTTCGCATTCTCTTCGTAATTGCTGGTCTATCTGGGGTGTGACCTTGTTTTTAGCCCTACTTCAGGAACTGCCACCCTGAATTGTGATCCCCGGATTTACATTGTCATTGTACTTGGGGGAAATTCTGGTGGACTGTTGTCATAGTCCAGAGGTTTGACGGGATTTCAGGGGCTTTGATTATGAGATTATGCCGGTTAGCCGGTGCCTGTCAGCTTTATGACAGGATGAATAGTTAAATGAGTGCCTTTCATTTGTAATATTCCAGACACTTGCCAGATTTCATTTTTCTTATTCTTTACTACCTCCGTCTTCGGCGAGAGGGTGGCAATTGTTGGTTCTTTCATAATGAAAAGGGCAACAGAGGTCAGGGAGGTTAATTAGGTTACCTCACTGTAACATCCGGGTTACAGTTGGTCAGCACAATGGGGTTATGTTTGAGTCAAATTGTTTCATCCCTACTGGGGAAGAAATGCACACTTTATATTTAAGGATCCATAATGCTTTCATGAATATTCATTTACCCTTCAACAACTATTATGGAGACCTACTGTATATCAAACAGTAAAGCAGTGGGGGACAAAGACACACCCTTTGTCAAGGAATCGGCAAGACGGTAGAGGTGGAACAGACGAATCATGGAAACACATATGTGTTTCATGTATTTGCACCAATAATGTTCTGTAGATAAAGTACCAATAGAGTAACAGGATAGAAGAATGCTTGGGATAGATGAAGAAAGAATCCTCAAAGGCTTCCCACAAGATCGTCTCATGTGAGGTGTTACAGAGGATGAAATGTCACCTTTTAGAGAGCTTGGGAAGAGCACTCCAGACAGAAGACACAGCAGTGAAAAAGCCCCTAACATGAAATGGGCGCAGACGGGACGGAGCATGCTGTCACATGGGCCATGGTTAGGATGGATATCTTAGCTCATGTCATGGTTTCAATCAAGGATGTCCTCAAAGACTCCCATGTTGAAGGTGTGGTTCCCGGCTGGTAGTGTTACTAAAAATGACTGGCTCATGAAGGCACTAACTCCACCAACAGATTAATCCATTGATGGTTCATTCATGGACGGGCTATTAGAAAGTGGGCTAGTCCTCCCTCAACAGTCACCGGGGCCAGGCCTGTCTGTGGCAGGGAGAGACTGCCCTCTGTCCTTCGGTTTCCGGGCCCACCTTGAGGTGAGCCACCCACCATCTTCTACCGTGGAGTTTTGGCCTCACCACATGAATAAAAGCCAGCCTACAGTGGATTGAAAGTTTTGAGATTATGAGCCCAGACAGTGCTTCCTTTAACTTGTTTATCCGAGCTGTTTTGTCACAGTGCTGGACGAGTGACGGACCGCTTCAAAGAGGAGCGATGGGAAGCTCTGGTTCGTTTTGACCAGACCTCTTGGTTGGTGGCGCAGAGGCGGACTGAGGGAGCCAGGATGGCCCCGGGAGAAGAGGCGGAGGTTACTGCGTTGGTTCAAGGGGAGGTAACTTTTGAGTGTTGGGCCTTGTGCCAGATACTGCAGGAGCTCCTCAGATGTGTGTCTTAGTACTCAGAGTCCCGTGACGTCATGATTACTGCCTTCACTTTTCAAATGTTGAGGCTAAAAGGCTCAGTGTAAATTTCTACCTCACCCAGGGCTACTCAGTCTGAGTGACAGAAGGGTTTAATTTTATTAATTAATTAAATTTAATTTTAATTAACGTAGGGTTGAATTGTCTTTTTGAGCTGTGGTGTGTCTTCAGAGACTAGTGAGGTGTTCCCCATGGATGTCCCCTGAGATTCTCAAACTGTTACACCCCATGGTGGTTTAATTGAGGATGTCCGTCGGAGACTCTTGTATTTGAATACTTGGTGCCTAATTGGTAGCACTGTCTGGGAAGGCTGAGGAGGCGTGGCCTTACAGGATGAGAGCGTAAAGCCTCACCCAGCTTCCAGTTCACTCTCTCTGCTCTGTGCTTGTGGTTGAGGACCTGAGCTCTCAGCTTCCGGCTCCTGACGACATGCCTACCGTTTGCTGCCGCACCTCCTCACCATGATGGACTCTTATCTCTAGGAAACAGTAAGCCAAAAATAAACTCTTTCTTCCATAAGTTGCTTTTGGTCATGGTGTTTTGTCACACCAACAGAAAAATAACTCGTACACCCTCCAAACCAACTCACCGTCTTCTCTCTGTACTGACTAATCTGCTGTGCTCTTTGGTCCCAGTAGTAATCTAGACTGGAAAGTCTTGTGTCTTATTTTTCTTTATCCTCTGCCTTCCCTCATTAAGTGAAGAATTCTAGCTTGTGCTAAGTTGACAAAACCTAGCCAGAACAATGGATGTCTAGGATGATGACATTTCCTGTGATGAAACACCGTGACCCAAAGCAAGTGGAGAGGAGAGCTGGGAGGGGTCTACTTGGCTTCCATGTTCTTTCTGCATCACAGTCTATTGTGGGATGCGGAGGCATAAACTGAAACCAGGCGTGTGCCCGAAGGTAGGAGCTGTCGCAGAGGCCATGGAGGGGTGCTGCTTACTGCTTGCCCCTTATGGCTTGCTCACCCTGCTTTTTTATAGAACTTAGGGTCACCAGCCCCGTTCCTCCACCCCCGCCCCCGCCTCACACACATTGGGCTGGGCTCTCTCTCATTAACCACTAATTAAGAAAATGCTCTACAGGCTTGCTTGCCTACAGCCTGATCTTATGGAGGCATTTTTAACATTGAGGTTTCCTCCTTGCAGATGACTTTAGTTTGTGTCAAGATGACAGAATTAGCCAGGACAGTATTGGTGTGACACTGGCTTCACAGAACAAGTTTCATTTTTCATTTCTGTTTTGTGGGTACAGTTTGAGACTGATTGGTATTAGATCTTCTACCAGAGTTTGGGTCATCAGTGAGGTCATCTGACCTTGGACATTTTCTTTCTATGGGGAGATTTTTAATGAATTTAATCTTTCAATCTCACTGCTTGTTATGGATCTGATGAAACTGTTTATGTTGTCTGAATTTGATTTGCTAGGTCATACACACTTAGAAATTGATCAATTTTTTTCTAGGTTTTCAGCTTTTATATACTTTTCCAATATAAGTATTGGAAGCCTTCTCAGCAATTGAGGATATCACTGGAATCCGTTGTAACAACCCCCTTTCATCTTTAATTGAATTAACTTGCGTCTTCTGACCCTTTTGTTTAGTTTGGCCAGGCATTTGTTGATCTTGTTAATCTTTTCTAGGAACTGACACTTTGTTGATTATCTTTGTGTATTGTTCTGGATCTGTATCTCATTAATTTATGCCCTAATCTCTTATTATTCTTTTCAGTCTACTGCTCTTGAGTTTGGCTTGTTCTGGATTCTGTAGAACCTTGAGGCACATCAGTAGGTTATTTCTTTGAGCTCTCTCTGATTTTTTAACATGAGTCCTTTTAGCTTTGAACTTTCCTCTCAGGACTGCCAAGGCTGTCTATCAGAGGCTCTGCTAGGTTGCGCTCCAGTTCCTTTGATTCTAGGAATTTTTAAATTTCCTCCCTGATTTCTTCAATGACCCACTTGTTCATTCAAAAGTGGATTGTTCAGTTTCCAGGTAATTATGTAGTCTCTGAGTTTCTCTTGGTATTGACTTATGCATTTATTATATTATAGTCTGATAGGATACCAAGACTTAGTTCTTTATTTGCTAAGCCTTGTTTTGCAGCCTATAATGTGATTGATTTTGAAGAAGATTCCATGTGCTGCTAAAAAGAATGTTAAGTGAAATATCTGTTAGATATCTGTGAAGCCCTTTGATCTGCAGTATTACTTAGCTCTAAAGTTTTTACTAATTCGTAGTTTGGAAGACTTAGCTAAATAGGAAGGTGGGTAGTGACATCTCCTATTACTATTGTGTCAGGACCCATGAAGTGTTTTATGCCTTTTAACATTTGTTTCATAAAACTGGCAGCCCCAAGAGTCAATGAATAAATACTTACAGTGGTTATAACTTTTGATGAATTACATTCTGTATTATGAGGTGACCCTCTTTATCTCTCCTGGCCGGTTTTAGTTTGAAGTCTTCTTTATCAGGCAGGAGAAGCAGGACACCAGTTTGTTTATGGGTTCTACTCACTGGGTAGATCAATTACCAACCTTTGACTCTTCATTATTTGGGGTCTTTGGTAGTAATATGAGATTTTTTTGAAGATAGCAGATAATTGGGTTTTATTTAAAATTTTCTTTTTTATTCTTTGGGTGTGTCTGTGTGAGTGACATGGGACAACTTGCAGGACCAGTTCTCTCCATCTACAATGTGGATTCTGTGAATTGGTCGTCGGGGTTGGCAACAATCACTTTTATGCACTGAATTGTCTCCCTGGCCCTGGATCATGTTTTATAAACTAGTCAGTTATCCTGCATATTTTAATTGGTACATTAACACCATTTGCATTCAGGATTACTACTGAGATGGACACGCTGTTTTCTGTTTTGTTGGTTGTTGGTCTGTTGGCTGACCTGAGGCTGGCTGTCCTTTTCTTCCTGGGTTAGAATTAAGTGATCTATTCTCTTGTTGGGTATAACTGGTTCCATTTGACTCTCTTCTAATTATTTATCTTACGAAATATGTTCTTTCCTAATTTCTTATGAGTGAACTATGGAAGAGAAGATCTGATGTCATCCTCACAGTTCTTCCATTGTATGTGAGTTTTGTTTTCCCTTTGAAGATTTTCGCCTTGTTTCTTGGCTTTGTACTGTTGACACCTTGGCTGAGATGGACACTGGAGTGTCTTCTCTGAGCCTGTCTGCCTGGAGTTCTATGTGCCTCTTGCATTTGGATGTCCCCCTTTTTTCTTTAGGGCTGGGAAATTCTTGCCTATAATTTTACTAACTAAATTTTCTATGCCTTTATCCTTTATCTCAGTTCCTCCTTCTACCCCAGGGATTCTTTTAAAAACTTTTTTAAACGTAAATTTTATTTTATGTGTATGAGTGTTTCACCTGTATGTATGTCTGCATACCATGTGTATGCCTGATGCTCTCAGAGGCTAGAATGGAGTATCCCCTGAAACTCGAGTTGTGAGACACCATGTGGGTGCTGGGAATCAAACTCAGGTCCTCTGGAAGAGCAGCCAGTGCTCTTAACTGCTGAGCCACCTCTCCAGTCCCTACCCTGTAGATTCTTAACTTTGATCTCTTGAACATATCTCAGAGTTCTTGTGAGGGTTGGTCATGCTCATTACATTTTTTCTGTATTTATCCATCGGTGTTGCTGTCCGACTTGGCCTCCACCTTTTATATTTTATTTGTTCTTCTAGTGGATCATTTTTTGATGATGCTTTCTCCTGATGGCTTAATTTTTTTTTTCATTTCTAGGATTTCTGTTTGGTTCCTTTTCGGCAATTTTCTCATATAGGTTCTGAACCAATTTCCTTCCATTCTTCATTGCTTATTTGATATACAGACGTTGATCCTTTAAAAAGTAGGATCTGAGATCTTCTTCTGGTTTCCAGTTATCTTTTATTGTTGTTTTCCGAGATGTCGTCAACTTGTGGGGATTGTAGTGGAGTGTTGTCCGATGGGTTTGTGTTCCTTTGCTGTAGTTTATATATCTGTTGGGATGTGTGTGCCCTGCAGCTGTTAGTTTGCTTTCTCTTTTTCCACTCTTTTTCTGTTTTATTTTATGTGCATCCTCCTGGGAAGTTGCCTTTGCTTGGACTCACGTCTCATGGAAGCCCGCTGAAATAAACACAGTGCTTTGACAGTAGTCCTGGAGCTAAGCAGAGAAGACACTTGTGCCCCCATAAGGCACAGAGACAGTGACACTACACACCTATGTGAGGTATCAAATCAGAGTTTGATTCCTAGCACCCACGATAGCCCACAACTCCAGTTCCAGGGGACCACACACCCCGTCCTGGCCTCTGAGGGCACCAGGCACACACCTGGTGTAGCTTATGGTGCGTTTCAGAGGGAGGAGTGTCAGTGTTTGAGTAGTGTGAGCGTGAGGGAGCGGGAGAGGGGGAAGTGGGGGACAAAGAAAGAATGAAAGGAAACTGTGTGGGAGCTGTGAGAAGAAGTAGAGAAAGTAAGTGTATCAAGGTTTAGAGAAAGGAAAGACAGTCATAAAAGCCAGATGGACATAAAGCCAGTGAGATTCAAGTTACAGCACAACAAATACAGAATTAAAGCATAAAAGTGTAATACAAAAAACAAAACAAACCCACTCACAGTAAGGTAATAAGATGAACAAAATAATAAATAGAAGATATTGTGCCCCTAAGTCAGTGTTTCTTCCTGGTTGGGGCTTCAGTTTTCCTGTTTCTTATGCTTGCATGGTTTCTGTCCACACTTCTCTCCCTCCCTCCCTCCCTCCCTCCCTCCCTCCCTCCCTCCCTCCTCCTCCTCCTCCTCCTCCTCCTCCTCCCCCTCTTCCTTCCCCCTTCCTCCTTCTTCTTTCTCTCCCTCTGTCCCTCTGTCCCTCTGTCCCTCTGTCCCTCTGTCCCTCTCTCTCACCATACTCCACAGCTGGTGGGTAATGTTGCTAGTCTCGGTAACTCAAGTTAAACCAGTGAATCCTACTAGAGAGAAGGATTTTGTGGTGGAAGACCCCTTTGTTGGCTAGTTTCTGTCTGTCAACTTGACCCAGGCTAGGGTCCTCTTAAAAGAAGGAACCTCAGTTGAGGAAGTGCGTCCATCTGATTGGCCTGTAGGCAAATCTGTGGAACATTTCTTGATTAATGGTTGATGTGGAGAACCCCATCCACTGTGTGGGATGCAGCGGATGCAGCCCCTGGGCAGGGGGTCCTCAGAGGATAAGAAAGGTACATGAGTCCACAAGCAAACCAGGAGGCAGGTTGCTTTCCTCCATGGTTCCTGCTTCTACTGTTTGAGTGCCTGCCCTGACTTCCCTCCATGATGGTCTGTGATAGGATGTGTAAACCAAAATCAGCCTTCTCATGCCCAAGTTGTTTTTGGTCGTGTCCCGTGGTGTTTCTGACAGCAATGGAGAGCAGACCAGGACACCCACTTTCTGCCAGACATCCCCGCTCCCTGTCTGATTCCCGAGGCTGATATTCCTGGTGCTTTGTGGGAATAGTTGATCCGCAGGGTTTTCTTTACCTGAGGTCACACGAAGGGCCTACTCACCTATAATCACCTTTTCCTGGAGCCTCAGGGTACTGCAGGAAGGAAGTGACACCACACACATCCCAAGATTCCTGTCCCCAGTGTCCGTAGCTTGTCCCTGGTTATGGTGGACATGGGGGTGGGACGGGTGTCTAATGTGTTACTAGACTTTGAGACTCTCTCACCTTCAGACCCTTAAAACAATTCTGTGGCAGTCTCCACCATCTGTGCCGTTAGGGGGTCTGCTGTCATTGAGGTGGTACATCAGGTTCCAAGATCTGCTGTGCTCACCTGTGCCCCTCCCCCCCCCTCGCCATCCCTTGGTGAGGGAGTGGTGGGTGTTGCATGTCTCTCAGCTTCAGACTCCCATGCTCCTCTCTGGTCCTGTGTCCACAGTTGGCTGTGCTTCTGTCCAGGTAGACTGAATTCTCTATCCAGTTTGGGGTTCTAGTACCTGGCACTGCTTCTCCTGCCAGGCCTTATGGCCATCCGTGCTCAGAGTCCTTGAGCAACTTCTCTAGGGAGGACCCAGCTCGGTGTGAGCAGCTTAATGTGTCTGGAAGTGCTGGCTGGCCTTGGTGGGGAAAATTCCACAGAGTCTTATTCCTGTTTTCTGTAGCTGTTTTTCTTACTTCTCTCTTGGTGGCTTTTCATTGTTGACTTTCTTTCATCTGATCCCACAGAGGTAGTTTCTAATTGCCACCGTCTTAAAGCACTGACACTCTGACCTTTTTACTTTTATATATTTATTTTTTTTGCTTGTTTGTTTTGAGACAGGGTCTCACTATGTAGTCTTGGCTGTCCTGAAACCCTCTAAGTAGACCAGGTTGGCGTCTAATTCACAAAGATCCTCCTGCCTCTGCCTCTGGAGTGCTGAAATCAAAGGCGTGCCCGGCTGACGACAGTCTGTTCGTATGGGTAGGAGCCACTTAACTTAAAAAGCAATGTCTGGCGTGAAGGCAATGTCTTTCAGGATAGTATCTATCAGAAACCCCATGTTCACTGCTGTTTGCTAGTGTAGGTCTTGGGGTGGAATGAAAGGCTGAATAACCAGTCAAGAAGCAGGAACAGTGCAGTTCTATTCTGAGCCGAATCTGCAGACCTGTGATTCAGTGATTCAAATCTGGCTGCTTGCATCCAGCCAGCATCCCGTTTTTCAGTGTTTGCTGCCACAGGTGAATATATGCTCAAAAATTTTCTGGACTACCCCCATGAAGGATTCCTCACATTTATGCCCCCCCCCCCCCCAGGAACTTCTCTGGTCTACTGGATAATCAGAAAGAAAACTAAATACAAAATGACTTTGGTCCGCCATTTCTCACCGAAGAAGGGAGTTTTGAGGCTCTTGTCTGTGACGCCACAGGAGATAAATGACATTCATTTCAGCCGATTTGAAGAGCTCTACTAGAAGTTGTTCTCTGTTTCGTTTTGTAGAATAAGTAATCGAGTTTGAAGACTGGGGAGGGGGAAGTGTATGTGATCTACTGACAACCTTCTGTTGTACAAATAATACTGTAATAACGAGAGCAGAAATCATACAAGGAAAAAGAAAAAAACCACCCTCTCTGATCTGCCATTCTTGCGTCTCTCTTGATGTTCCTTCCTAGTTCCTGTCTGTTTGGCTGTGTAACCCTCAGACAGTGACAATTCAGGCAGGCCCGGCTTGGCAAGAGGGATTTTGCTACCTGTGTTTTGTGAGCCTTTGCCCAGCCGCTTCACACTCCTGAACTCCAAGGAGTTCTTGTTGGATGGTTGCTGGGTGATGGTGGGTTTCTTTAGAACAGTGCCCCGAGTGCTGCAGTGAAGGGCTTCCCTTGTCAGCTTCTGGCTACCATATAGTGCTGGTGGACTGTGCTTTTCTTGCTCCAATTAAGACAGCGGTGGGCCGGGAACCAAACAGAAAAGGAATCTGAGGACACAGGACTATGCTGGGGTCTGTGTGTGTGAGGGGTGAGGGTGGGTGGGCGAGAAGACTTCCAGACTCCTCATCTGTCCTCAAAAATGCCAAGGGAAAGATTCCCAGTGTTGCTCGATTGTCACGTGTGGTGGCCTTCCAGAGGCGAATGAGTCCAGCTGGACGTCTAAACATGGATTTGCTTGTAGCCCAGTCTTATGGAGGCATCTTCTCACGTGAGGATCCCTCCTCGCAGATGACTCTAGCTTGTGTCATGTTGAGGGAAACCAGCCAGCACACTGTTGGCACAGGTATTGTGGTAGGGGCTGGGATCTGTACATGTGCTAAGCAGGCAAAGCTCTGCTCTGAGGAAGCCTCCAGCCTAGTGTGGAAGACAGGAGTAATCTCAAAGTATGGTATAAATTCAAAATTAAATCTGTGACTGATGCAATGAGCCCGAGTGCAAGGGGGCTAGAGTGCACATGGGGGACCTTGACCTGGGCAGGTAAATGTCTCTGAGAAGTGATGACAGACTCATTGGAAAGAACCATCATGACTAGGTTATGGTTGCTATGTGGTTATGTGTTAGGTCCAGATGCTAGTACAAAGGGTCCCTGTGAGGTCTGGACTCATATTAACATGTGGGTAGAGATCAGTCTAGGGACAGTATAGGACTTGTTACTGATCGTTCAGTCACCCAGTTGGTGGGTGCACAGAGGGGGACTTAGAACCTCATTGATTCCAAAGCCTAGGCACAAACCTCTCATCATACTGTCTTCTGTCCTGTTGTCATAGAAATTAACAGGTAAGAAGGATGCTGGGAAAGGGGTGCCAGGCTGGTAGAGCATCATGTGGGGAGCTCCCAGGTGGAAGAGAACCAGAAGTGTGTGAGGAAGCAGAGGAAGGGTCTTTCCCCATGATTTTAAGTACTATGGTGGAGTGTAGAGACATTTCAAAGGAAACTTCATCCTCAGTCTACTCCTCTGCTGTGTTTAATCATCAGGTGAAAACAGAAACAAAAGACTGATCCAAATGGTAATGCAAAGACTTGTCATCATTCCACTGTGCCTGGTCCTCCACAGTCACATCCCAAGAGCTACTTACTTCCCTCGACTTAACCTTTTGGGAATTGGGGTTGCGATTGCTTAGACTTACATCATCCAACATAATGGATTGGTTCTCCATATTGGTAGACCAAAGTTTGTCATGATGCATGTGACAAACATGATGTCTGATATCTTCTACTCTCAACGAAAATGAATCACTATTCAGATCTGTGTTTATTTCATCTCAGTAGCCAGAGAAGAAGTGACAGTGTTCATTTCAAAGAACTGGCAAAAAGTGACAAAGTAGTTATATGGACTGCTGTGTAGTTGGGTTTTTTTTGTTTTTTGTTTTTTCAACTCTTTGGCGCCTCACCACCCAGCTCCCAAATAAATACACGGAGACTTAGTCTTACTTATGAATGCCTGGCCTTAGCTTGGCTTGTTTCTAGCCAGCTTTTCTAACTTAAATTATCCCATTTCTCTTTAACTACAGTTTGCCTCTGGGCTTTTACCTTTCTTTATTCTATATGTCTTTCTTTCTTTCTTACTCTGTGGCTGGCTGGCCCCTGGTGTCCTCCTCTCCTCCTTCCTCTTTTCTTTTCTCAAGCCTAGATTTCTCCTATTTATTTTCTCTCCTAGCAGCCCTGCCTATCCCTCTCTCCTGCCTTGCTATTGGCTGTTCAGCTTTATATTAGACCATCAGGTGTTTTAGGCAGGCACAGTAACACAGCTTCACAGAGTTCAACAATGTCAACAGAAGAATGAAGCACATCTTTGTGTCATTAAAACAAATGTTCCACAGCATAAACGAATGTAACACATCTTCAGCTAATGTTTCACAACACTCCTGGGTGGCTCTCTCTGGCAATCAGCAGGGAGGACAAATGAGAAGGAGTGATGGTGATCTCTGTGATTCTTCCCTTCCCGAGTCACCAGCCCTGCCCAGGGAAAACACTCTGTGCACAAAGGGGCTTTGTTCCCAGCCTGGGGTTGAGGAGTTGTTACAGAGAGTGCCTGCCACTTTGTTTTCAGAAGCCTGTATGTGCAAATTGAACTCGGTGACTCCTTAGTCACTTAATGAAAAGGCTGCAGCTCTCAGGTCCCTCCTAAGTATCCCCAAGGATATAAAATGTCTAGAACCTTGTAGGATTTTTCTCCCTAGGACATGAATTCCTCTCTCCTCCCTTTTAAATAAACCAAGTAATAACTAAAACCTTAGGATGAAAAAAAAAAATAGCCCTGGTGAGCATGTTCTCCACAACCTTCCCAAAGTGGCCACTGAGTTACGGGAGAAACATTTATGATGAAAAACCTCAGGCCCTGGGAGGGAGGGGTAGATTAGCTACCAGTAAACTTGTTCCTATCTAGAAACTTGATTTTTCCAGAGAGGTCCTTTAAAAGTGCTGAACCACTGCAGTTCTGTCCTTGGCCACAGACAGTGGCTTGGGGTTGGCAGGAGAGCTTTCTGTTCTCAACGCGTGAGAGACAAATCTGCCTTTCCATGACAGGCACTGTGCCCAGGACTGCAGTACAAAGGCCACCCCTAGATCCGGTCAGACTTCATCTGAGCATGGAAGATCCATATTTGAGGAACACAAGTGCTAAGTAAAAGCGTGTTATCTTATTTCTTTTCATTTGTAAGATGGGAACAATAATAAAATATAACACAAGACTTCCTGGGCCTGGCCTGTTTTGCAAAGTGATTACATTGACCAAGTGATAAACGAGGGGGCGACATCGCTAACGTGTTATAAAAACAACATGAAATATACTGAAAGTGTTACACAAATGCAGTGTGGTCCCATGCTTTCCTTTCCTTTTGAAAGAAGTGGTACTCTTCTCTGCTGAGCACCCCAAAAGAGTAAGGGAGCATGTGTCCATGAGTGTAAACACTACTCATAGCCTCACACTGTTGTAGAAGCAAGAAACAATTTTTCTTCAGTTTGAAGTCTTTGCCCAGACACAGTTTGCAGTGTTTGGGGAATTGGATCCAAGTTCTCTTGAATGCCTATGAGACATTTTGCTTATTAAATAATCTTATGAAATCTGCCAGGTTTTAATGACTCATGGATTCATGCAAACGAATGCATGGCAGTTTGAATTATGGATTCAGAGGGAAGAGGTCCTCAAATGTGCATTTTACAGGAAAGGGAACTGACTGCCAGGAAGTGGAAGTGATTTGCCCAGACAAAGCCCTGGGAAGTGCCCATGGGAAAGCCAGGCTGGAGCTCAAACCTCCAAGCTCAGGGCCCTTTCTTCTGAACACATTTTTTTTTCTTCCATGAATATTCTGGCCACATAGCTCTATTTCCATGGTCAGTTCTTGAAAGAAATCAGGAATGACTTTTTTTTCCCCTAGTGATTTTAAGATAAGAAAATTGTTCAGAATTGCAAAGCTGTGTGCTTTCAAGGAATGCATGATATGCTGTCAAACACACAAGGCAAAGGTGAACTCAAGTACACCTTGTCTTTTACAGCAATCTTGGTGACATTGCTGTTCACACCAGACAGGGCGACGAGCATGTGAGAGACTTACTCAAGGTTTCCAAAAACCAAAAGTGGGACTCAGAAGGCTGGGCTTTCATTCTTGGAGTGGTTTAGTACAACATGAACATAGATACTTAAGTATTTTTGAAAATGAGTGACTTTTGCCATGGAGACAGGACTCTTCCCCAGCCCCCTCCTCTGTCTGCCTATGAGGGAAGCTATGTCCCAGGGTTCCATTGGGTGCTAGCACTGACATCACTGTGGCCTGCCAGTTCATCGGTGAGAGGAGCTGGTTTGACAAAGGCCTATTTGGATAGTTTAGCAGCAGTCAGAGCACAGAGGATCTTTATTAAGCGCTTGTTTCCAGGCTCTATTCTAGGTGCATTCTAAGTATTAACCGGTTTGATTTTCGTAGCAAGCTTCTTGTTCTCTCAAGTTCACACACGATGGAGTTGAGGTGCAGGGAGTTGAGGTCACTTGCTTCAGGAGACACAGCTAACAAAGCCTACTAAGCATTATTTGCATTTCTGCTTTTTCTTATTCAAATGTTCACGGCGGGGGCCAGTGAGATGGCTCACTGGGAAGGGTGCGTGCTAACAAGCTGATGACCTGAGCTTGCTCTCTGGAAGCACTGGTAGAAGGAGCGAGCTGACTCTCACAGGCTGTCTCTGACATTCCTCTGGAGTGCCGTGGCATGCATAGGCCTGTACACATAAACACGTAAATGTAAAAAGACAGAAAGTGTTCTTAGTGATGATTTTTTGCATAATAGTTCTAGTGTTCGGGTTTTTGTCTCCCACCTCTGAACCTCAGCTACACACATCTAAGACAACCAGTTTAAACCAGTTGCCTTTTAGAGTTCACCCTAGTTCTTCATATTTAGCAACTTTCATGCCCCATCGTACTCGCTGAGGACCAAGGCTGTCCTTTCTCTGCCCCTTCCTACATCCTTTTTCTAGTGATGGGCAGAAGCGATCCATCATTATCACTCTTACGTGTAGCGTAAGATGTGCTGACCCTTCAAGACATTTGAACTCATTTGGAGAAAAAGTAGGAAGCGAACCACCACCCCTGCTTTCTCCTCTTTCCTCCCATTGTCCTTAAACTATTTGTTTTAGCAAGTGCTTACCTCAAAGTTAGTAAAGACTCCTCAAAAATCTCACAGTCCTTTCCTTTACTCCAACATGTTTCTCCAGACCAAATCAGGGGGCTTTCTGAAACCAGGGGGCTTTCTGAAACCGGGGGAAGGTGGTGGGATCAGCAAGGCTGTGCATGGACATGTACATGGGCCAGCAGCAGCAGCAGCAGCAGCAGCAGGGGGGATATACAGGGAAAGCACATTCCTGCTGCTCTGTATGCAATTTAGAGTCCTTTTCAGCTTCATCTGTGACAAGGCCACCCACCTCCCCTCAGGCCCCAGAAATGATCCCCAGCTGTGAGCGCAATGATATGTTTGGGTGCAGTGTGGGACTGAGTTGCCACAGATTTATAACTACCTTGACTTTTAGTCAACACATTTTAAGGAGTCACGAAAGATGCTTCCATGTGTGCCTTTTTGTATGCGAAAGCATGGTGTGTCTATCAAGTCTTGAAACAAATCCAAGTACTAGGATAAAAGAAGTATTCATCTACGGAGTGGGTCAGCAGTGGGAGAGATCGTCACATTTGCATCCACGTGTATTTGACATGGCAACCGGAAAGGGGTTAAACCCTTGCCTGGGTCTGTGCATTTTCCTCGTTATGAATTAATCGGGAAAGTATGTCCGTTTCATCATCTTCCTCACACACCTAGCTAGCTCTCCGTTGTGCCTTGTCTCCACTTGCCTGCAGACAGACCTCTTCACAGTTTGTTTACCTCTGACTTGGAGCCAGGAGCCCTCCTGATGAGAGAGCGTTGGCTCAGGAGGTCAGATGTGAGGGCTGTGTTTGGCTAACAAAGCCGAGCCTGCCTTTTTTGTTAGCTGAACATGGTTCTCACACCCTCCGCTTTTTGCTCGGCGGGCGGCGTTGCTGTTGCTATTTAAGGACTTCATTCTTCAGGTGGAGAGAGTGGATTGAGCGTGGAGGGTGGGCGATGCTCGCACCCCTGCTGTTTCCTAAGCCCCTCCCACAATCCTTCTGCGGCAGACAGGGTGGTGGGCTGTCTCCAGGAAGACAAGGGTCATAGACTGACTCTGTGTAAGTGCGCAGAGCCGACCCTCACCTCAGTATCCATGCCGGCATTTCCTTCCTTCTTTCCGTATAGGAATTCTGTGACTCAACTGGATTCTGTCAGATAGGAAGGGGTGTGCTGAGCTCTGCCAGAATCTCCTTCCGCTAGTGCCGGAGGAGCCTGCTGGTGAGGAGCAGATGACCTTCACCTGCTTTGACTTCGATCAATAACAACCTAGAGGCAGATGTAATTACTTCATGTACAATAACCGTGCACTCAAGTTTGTGCTCCAATATATTTACAGTCAGAACAAACCAAACTCTGTAGTCTGTATTTTTTTGGAGTCAAGGATGTACCACAAATGTCAACAAAGTGTCTTTTCAGTCAATACTTGCTAGGGAAAGTACAGGGTGTTCTTGGCATTATTATGGTACATAAGGCTTCACAAACTTAATAAAAAAACATTGAATTTGTTGCATATTTACACACAAGTACTATGAGATGTACTGGGAGAAAAACTCCACAGGTCTACATTCCAGTAGCGCCCCATTCACAATACAGTGACAGGCAAACTGTTTTGTATTTACATCGAACATGGATGGAATTTTCTGCCCAGTCCTTGGGAGTGGGGGTGGGGGTGGGGGTGGGGTCAGCGTTATATTTAATTTGTTTATATTTTATCTTTATTTATATTTATATTTCATCAGAAAATACAAGTACTTCTTTATTAACCCTGAAGATGAAACTGAATGAGTAAATAATGCATATGTCTCGATGCCAGTTTTAAAAACCTTGTGATTTGTATTGACTGAGAGGATCCGATGGACACTTGAAGGCAAAGACTATGGAAACTAAGGGAAAAAAAAAAAAAAAAGGATGGAAAATTCCACAACTCAAAATCTCAGTTCCCAGGAAGCCAGGGATTGTCACCTGAGAGGTCTCTGCTGACTCTTTGGCAGCCTTGCATTACCTCACTTTGAAGATGGAATGTAAGCATCCTTTCCTCCTCCATCAAGGGCTCCCAGAAGGAGACTCGATTATATTTGTTGGGAGACTTTTTGGTACCATCCATTTATCTAAATCTAGGTGACTAGCAATATCTTAAGAGAGACTTGGACCCTGGAAGTTTTCCTTACTGGAGAGCACTACCTTTTCTTGGGGAGGGGACACTCACCCCCAAATCTGTGGTACAGAACACTTCTAGCCATGGGTCAAGGCGGATCTAGGCTTCCTGAAAAGGCTCTCATGCTTGTGTGCACACCAGCTGAGGAATACAGGTGAAGGGTTACTTGCAGCAGAAGTCAGAGGGACTTCCCACGCGGGGACAATGTCAGGCACGGTAATAAATGTGTCCTTTGGTCCTTCATTAAGTGCAGAGACATCTCATGTGTGAGAAGGGCGAGGCTGGTAACACTCAGAGAGGTGTTTAGTCACATTGACTGTCTGCTACTGTCTGTCACAATGTGTTGTTACTTTCTAGGCATAAGAAACATGATACCTGAATCTTTTCTATCAAGAATACTTTAAAACATGTGTTTAGGGCAAGGAATGCAAATCCTTTTACAAGTCTTTCCTCCTTCAAAAAAACCATTTTTTTTTTTTTTTTTTTTTGGTTTTTCGAGACAGGGTTTCTCTGTGTAGCTTTGCGCCTTTCCTGGAACTCACTTGGGAGACCAGGCTGGCCTCGAACTCACAGAGATCCACCTGGCTCTGCCTCCCGAGTGCTGGGATTAAAGGCGTGCGCCACCTCCGCCCGGCCAAAAAAAACCATTTATGTAACTATTTTATGCTTTTCCCTGCCCAGTAAAGCTTTTGTGCCTTTGCATTCCAGACACTTGATACAGAGCTACTATCCCTTTCTCCCAGAACAGTAAACCCTTTCCCACTTTCTGTGCACTTAGTCTTTTAAGATTAGCCAATCACAAAAGGCCATGCAGTCAGACTTCAACCAATCCGGTAAAGACACACTCACTACTCACAATAGAATGAAGGTCCAAGTACACACTTGAGGTCCGCCTGGTCCTGGCTGATTGCTCTTCCCATGTGGTGAGCAGTTCCCTCTTGATAAAGAGTAAAGTTCTACCTTAACATCAGTTGGAATGGCGATCTGTTTCTTTGTGATCCTGAGCTTATTTCTAACTTAGGCATCTGAAGTATTGTTGAGAAAAACCTAATCACAAAGGAAGTATCTAATAAAAACCCTAACCCTTTTTACTTGCATATTTATTTTAAAAAATAGAAGGAAGATTTCTTTTGGGGGAGCTGGGAGGGGTTTTGTTATTGTTGTTTTGTTTTTTACTAATTTTTATTTTAAACTTAAATTATTTTGATGTGTATTCATGTTTTGTCTTTGTGAATGTCTGTGTACCCTCTGAATGCCTGAGTAGATGAGAACAGGCTGTTGGGTGCTCTGGAACTGGAGTTACAGACGGTTGGGAGCTTCCATGGAGGTGATGGGAACTGAACCCTGGTGTTCTTGTTAGAAATCAGTTCAGGGTGGCCAAGAAAGAGACTGCTGCCACTCCAGCGGAAATGTCTGGACAAGGCTAAACTTTACCTGAGAGTTTGAGAAGAAAGATCAAACTCACGATTGTCCAATTAAAGCAGGCTTTATTTAATACTGGCCAGGAAAATGGACACTGGCCAGGTCAATAGCTGGGATTCCCAGAGAATGGTGCTGAATTAGGTCAGTTAGGTGGTCATAACAGCAAAACCTACAAGGCTATGGCACTTCCCGACTTCACCTAATCAGGAGCAAGCATACATTCTAATGTTGTTCCTGCCCAACTACCTCCTGCCTACGTGTGGTCCAGCACATCCTGTGCAGTTGGGGCAACCAACCTTGTTTACTGGAGTAAAAACATCTGACTTGTTGTCTTACACCAACAACAGCCCCCAGCTTTCCAGGAAGTTATCTGTCTCTGGGCAAGTGGGCCTTCCGGGTTAACAGTAGCCCTTACATTCCCAAGAGTGAACACAGAGACACCGGAAGTGTACTTAGTGTGATTCTAACTCAGGGGGTGCCTATGTCTTTTCCACAGTGGCTGGGGTTGGACTTCACAACTCTTCGAGGATTGACTAGTCTTAAAAGATCAGTACAAAGGAAATGAAGGGAGGAAGGTCAGCCACTTTGATCTGAGAGTGGAGTAGGCCCTTTGTGTGAAAAACTGTCTTACCAGGTTGGGGCATATTAAAATGTTTGCATAAAAATTTCTCAAGGTGTGAGAGACAAAAAGCTCTGGATTCCTTATCATAAAGTTTAATAGCAATTTTTTTTCTAGAGATTTATTTATTATGTATACAGTGCTCTACTTGCATGTATGCCTGCACGCCAAAAGAGGGCGCCAGATCTCATTACAGATGGCTGTGAGCCACCATGTGGTTGCTGGGAATTGAACTCAGGACCTCTGGAAGAGTAGCCAGTGAGTGCTCTTAACCACTGAACCATCTGTCCATAGATAATCAATTCTGAGAGTCAAAGTTACCTTTTAAGTTTTAATTACTATGCCTTAGAGATCCATGAAACAAAATGCCTCTGATCTGCAGCCCCCTTACCCAAGGACAGATAGTTTCTGAAATGCTGGAGACTATTTTTATGGGAGACAACAAGCCACATGTTTTCACTCCCCTAAACAAGTTTGATTGACCTAACTACACCGGATGTGCTTGATCACACGTGGGCGAGAGATTCACAGGCAGGAGGTACGTCAGGATGAATGCTTGCCCCTGACTAGACCTAATGGGAAATACTTTAAGCCCCTGCAAACCGTGACTTGGAGTCATTTTCTGAGAACCCAGAAATGCACCTGGCCAGAGAGCCCATCCACCTGGTCAGTATTTAATTAAAGCTTCTCTCAAATTTGACTTTACACTGTGGTAGTGGTCTTATTCTCAACAGGTGGGATTAACATAATATTTAAAATTATGTGTCTTTTTTTGTTTGTTTGAGGCAAGTCTCACTATGTAGCCTCTGATGGCCTGAAACTCACTGTGTAGACCAGACTGTCCTCAAACTCACAAAGATCTATCTGCCTGCCTCTGCCTCCAGAGTGCTGGGATCAAAGGTGTGTGCCACCAAGCCCAGCTAAAATTATGTTTCAATTTTGGTTTTTGGTCAGCTTATTTCTGGAAAAAGGCCACTTTTAATAGTATTTAAAAGATCATTTAACTGGGGCTGGAGACATGGCTCAGAGGTTAAGAGCACCAACTGCTCTTCCAGAGGTCCTGAGTTCAATTCCCAGCACCCACGTGGTGGCTCACAACCATCTGTAATGAGATCTGGTGCCCTCTTCTGTATACATAATAAATAAATAAATCTTAAAAAAAAAAGATCATTTAACAACAACAAAAAAAAAACTTGGGAGGCAGAGCTAGGTGGATCTCGTGTGAGTTCGAGGCCAGCCTGGTCTACAGAGCGAGATCCAGGACAGGCACCAAAACTACACAGAGAAACCCTGACTCGAAAAACCAAAAAAAAAAAAAAAAAAAAAAATCATTTAACGTAACTAGTATAAGACTATAAATATCAGCATATATGGAGAATAAAAAATAAGATTTTTATATGCCTTCAGAATTTAGCTATATTCCTTATTGTCTGAACACTTTAAAGTGAATAGATAGGGATAGATGATTGCTTGCTGGCTAGATTATAGCTGTGATTCAGAGGAGTTAATTGATATTTGAAAAGAGGGAAATTAAAGGATAATGGTGAGAAATCACATAACCCAAAATCCTCCCCCCACCCCAATCCAGGAAGGGTTCTGAGGAAAGTGTTGGTATTCAGAAGGTTCTGGCTGTTGCTGGAAGGACTATGGCAGTCTTTTCACCTGTGTTAGGACTGCTATAAATAGGATTGCCCTACAAACATGAAGGGTCCTGTAGTCCTTTTGAGCACTGTATTCTTTTAGGGTTGTGTTTGATTCCACGGCAGAGATGCTCAATAGATCATTAAAGTGGGTCTTCAAGGTGTGTGGTGTTTTCCTTTAAAAAAAGATGAATGGGGCTTTCTTACAAAGTTGATTCCTCTTCCTATTTATAATTCTAAGAAAAATCATCTCTCTTTTATTATGTGGGTTCTGTGGGGCATGGAATGAGATGCACTGACTGTAGTCTCTGAGAAATTAGAACTAGTAAAGAGAATTGTTCCCAATTGGAAGATCGTGGATCTTACCAGACAGGCTAGGCAATCCCCATGTAAACATCAACAAACTACTCCAAGGAGTGTGGTGGTACACATCGTTAATCCCAGCCCTGGGGAGGCAGAGGCAGGTGGATCTCTGTCAGTTGGAGTCCAGCCTGGTCTACATAAGGAGTTCCAGGACAGCCAGGGTTACATAGAGAGACCTTATCTCAAAGAAACCAAAAACTAAACCAAAAACCACTCCCCC